>SZWC01035523.1:3980-16918 GCA_023375785.1 Penium margaritaceum | reverse complement strand
AGATATAGATATAGATATAGATATAGATATAGATATAGATATAGATATAGATATACATATAGATATAGATATAGATATAGATACAGATAAAGATATAGATATAGATATAGATATAGATATAGATAAATATATAGATAAAGATATAGAGACATATAGATATAAACATGAATTTTGTCATAAACATACACTTAGATGTAGATATATATAATTGTTTTGACAGATGTAGATGTTCTCATATAGATGAAATCATAGATGGATTTTACATTCAACATACGTTTTCATTATCTCATAATATTAACACATACCTTTCTGGCATAACCCAAATATTTCATATAGATTGCTTTTATGACCTTTTTTAAACTAATTCTACAGTGTTAACACCATTATGTTATCATTGGTGTTTAACAATAAATTTGAATGCACTTAAGCAGAACAAACTAAAATTGAAAAATAGGTTTGGGTACGTTCATTGAAACATTCTGACTTTTATACTTTGATGTTTATAACTTCGCAGCATAACTTGTACAACATTTAGAAACTTAGAGTAGTATCTTTGTCTGCTCTGTTTTGAACCCCCATTCATTATGTGCTTGATGTGGTATGGTAGTCTAAACATTTCTCCTAGATGTAGCCGACCTTTACCAAATTATTCATCTTAAATGAAAGTTTGAGTTCTTGATTCAAAACGTTTTCACTGATTTTAGGGTATGGGGGGAGAACCCCTTCTTCTTGGTTTTGGATGTGCAAGATCACGGTTTACTTAGAACAGGGCTGAATAAACATCCATGACAAGATTGACCTATTGCTAAAGTCAACTTGCATGAGTCCATTGTTCCTCCCTCATTAATACTGTTTTAACTGATGGTTTGTGTTAATTTATGCCTCTTTTTGAATCTCCATTTAAGAATATTCAGAACAACAAATCATTTTACAAAGTGATGAAAAAATCCTCCTATGTTGAAAATGTATAGTTTCTTGTTAAATTGTCACTTTGTTTCTTAATTTGTAATAAAAATAATAATTAATGATAATTTCGTGCTCCATATTCAATTTCCACCTTCATAAGAAAGAGTCCCTTGTTTCAACTAAGCGATTCTATTTAACATGAACCCACAGAACCTCTTTTAAGTATCTAGAATCTTTCACCTAGCAACTTAACACCCTCTAAAAATCCTTTTTGGTCGCGTGCAAGCCAATTATTTTTTTTCTACCCATTGCAACCACTTGCAAAAAGTATTTCTTGTCTATGTTGTTTCACGCAAAGAAGTTTTGGAAGACCCAAACCTACTTCTTTAGTATCTTTCTAGTATATGTTATCTCAAAGCTCATAATAAGCTTTAACTTATCTTACAAGTCCTCCTTTTTCAGATCAAGTTGAGCTCAAGAAGAGATGGATTTCCAATTTTGAATTCAATTCTCTAGGTAAAGGGAGAGTGGGTGGAATCATCTGATAGGAATTGGGAGACCTTCCTGCATATTGTCTCTTTTGTCAAGGCCATTTTCATGGAGGCTTCCTTTTGATGCTCAAGTGACCTTGCCTTCGTAGACTGCTTATGAATACTTAGAAAAAGGGAAACTTCTCTTTCAAGACTTAACAAGAACCCTTTCGGTTATTGGACGAGTTTTGCAAGATTCAATGATGATGATGATTGGTGGAAGTTCTTAAACTAGTGAATGCTGAAAAATACATGATGGATAATGTTTGTTTTATAATTTTTTTGTTGTTTGGGCAACTACGTTTGTTGAAGGTTAAAAAAAATCAAAGTTGTGAATGAAGTTCAAGCTTTGATATACAGTTCCAGGTTTTGAACTGCCTGGCGAAAGCCTGCAGGAAAAATCCACATTTCGGGTGAGAAGAAAATGCGATGGCAACCGAACGGAGTCCTACCATGTTGGAATCCTGTCGTGGTTAGTGTCATGCCCGTTTTGTTGTGGTTACCGGGTATTCAGATTTGTTTTCATTGGTCAACCAGTCGTGGTCAAGACCATCTGCCACCGTCGATTTCAAATCGATGGCTTCATCTTGCCAATACTGGAGAGTTCTGGTCAAGTACTTTTGACCGTGCTTGTACTTGCGTGTCCCACATAAGCACTTTGAACGGATGGATCGTCTCTTGAACGAGAAGTTGCCGCGTTTTTCGAGGATCTATGTGCACGTATTCCCGCCAAGACCATCCGAACCTTTGGTTTGAACTTGCTGCTTTGAACTGCAAGTTATTGACAATGCCCGCAAGATAGCTTGGCGCGGAAAGGATGATGAAGTTCGCGCGAGTTTCTGAACGAGGGAAAAATATTCCTGTCAAAGTTTCTAAAGTTTGGCTGTTTCTCATAGCTCTTGTCAAAAGATAAACCAGCCGATGATTATATGCGTAGCGGCATGGCACCGCAAGTTTATGAGAATCCTTCCGTGAATCGCACTATACCGGTGTAACATAAACTCAAAATCGCCCTTTTCAAGCAAAGGCAAAACATTGTTTTTCAATTTTTTGCTACGAAATCAGTCTCTAAACACGCGAAGCATAAACTCTCTGGAAACCGAAAGCAATTGTGGAACTGCCCCCTGATTCAAGTCAATGACCTTACTGGCGCGGAATCAGTGAAGAATCACAACATCATGAACAAATCGAGCGGGCTGCCCTGCTACCACTGGTATCAGCAGGGCATCGGTTTATCGATTATCTTCTAACACGGCTCGAGCTATCTCGAACAGCATCGCTGCGACTGCTCGCAGCGGCGGCCGGCAAGCAAGCGGAAAAAAGCGAACTGTTGACGAATTTCCGAATCCAACTACAATTTCGACACCATTTTCGGATTTTCACAATGCTAACATTTATTTTCAGGATTTCAGGCAAGCAATCCGCCAGTCATTGTAGTTAGGTGGTATTGTTCTCGTAGACCTTTCGAATACGATTTTCATCACCATTTTCGCAATTAACTGTCTCCCACGCTTTAATTTGACCGTGAATGATGTCGTCCGCATACTAGAGTCACAAGATGTAGTATGTATGAAGATGCTCCAGTTTGAAGAATTGCTACGCAATACTACCTAGTCGTTGTTTTCTCAATACAATGCTCGACAAACCATTCTCGGAGGAAATAGTGTTCGTCAAGACAATGTAGCAACTCGTGTCGGATCGCCGTCAAAACAAGGTGTATGGAAGGACATGCAAACTCAAATGCAAAGTTTCAGAGCTGATTTCAAAACATTCAAGTACACAGAATAAAGTATCTGACCTCATGGGACGAGAGATTACTTTAAGATTGATTGTGCGTGGAAATCCAATGTCAACGAAAGATGTAACGGTACATGTAGTGAACCGTCGTATGGTAGCCCTTTTGGTGACAACATGATGTGAAGTCCCTTGGCGCAAAAGATCTTGCACAAAGAGACAAGATTAATCGAGTACTTCATCTTATTACAACAATGATGTGACAACACTTGCACAACATTGCACACCTACACATAGTATCCCTAACAGGAAGATTAGCTCATTTAATGGGATTGGGTAAAAACGTTGCTGTGTGAGCACACTACATAAAACATTGTGTGATTCGAGATTGCAGCCAAGATCTCCCAATACTTGTACCAAACTAGCCATCATCTAGCACGAAGTGGCTTGTTCTTCAAAGTTAAGCCACACAAGCATTCTTATTCTCATGCAAACAGTTGAAATTGGCATCTCTCTACTACGATTTTAGTATATCATAACTTCACATAGAAATACAAGAAATGCAACCTTCATCTTTTTGCTAAACGATTTTGATGAAATGACACTTGAAATCAACTTCTAATGATAAGAATTTGAAATTCAGTTATAATATGGAATATTTATTCATAATTTAAAAGATTTAACATTTGACCTGCGTTTTTGTTTTACGAAGTGCAACATATGTGGCTCACAAGGATGAGGTGCTAAATAAAAATTTATCATAGACATTGAGACAATTAGAACATAAATCATTAGTACTAAGGTGTAGCGATACACTGCCACGAGACCGGTCGGAAGACCCACATGGCTCAAGCAAGGTCACCTCGAATTGTAGGCTTGAGGGTTAGAGACCCTCAAACACCGCGGTTTTGGGCTACTCGGCCAAGCATTCTGTCCAGTCCGTTCCATTCACATCTGAGCTCCAAGGCTTGAATCTCAAGTCAAGATTCCTAGAGATGCCATTGCAGATCTCACTCCTCATTGGGGGGAGTGTAGCATGGTAGTGCCACGCCGACCGGTAGAAGGACCCTTGTGGCTCCTGCAGGTCACCTAAGACCGTGGGCGGTTAGACGCGATGGCATAAGAGTTGGAGACCCTCAAGCACTACAGTTTTTGACTAGTCGGCCAAGGCTTCAGTCGAAGCCGTTACTTAAGGTTATTTTGATGACAAGTGTCAAATATTCTCAACACATGTATACAATGGCAATAATCAAAAGAAGGCATACAATGGATATTGGGCGGTTGAGGGGATGTATGATCATGCATTGTAAGGGGTTGATTTAAGAAACTATGCCAAGAAGTCAGGGTTCTATAGAATATTGAGACACGGCTCAATGAAAGTTGTATGTCTTCAAGAAGTTGAGAATAGAGAAAAAAAGAAACTTATGTGCACCTTTTTAAATGGTGGTAAAAATTTTGAGGAGCTTTGAGAATAGATCGACAAGAATTCGGCAAACATGTTGATATGCCATTGGCTGTTAAGAGTAAAAATCCAGAGGTTGATGCAGGGTAAACCACAAATTCAATTTTAAATATACCGACTTGTGGATTTTAGGGACTCGTGTACGTGAAGGAACTAACACTTTCCCTCTTTTAGCCATAACTGTGTTTGTAGACGTAGTTAGATGACACTTGTCACAATCCCTAATATAATGATGGCAATCTTGTAGGTTATTTCAAAGATCTTGCATGTTTTGTTTGACTTCAAAGCCGTTCCAATTGACCAGATATTTCACTTCTTTACATAGAGGATCTCCGTAACCATGTACTACATATGTCCCTCCACTTGATTTGGAGGTGAAGAAACACTATAAAGGTGGGTTAGCCTCTAGCTTGGGTCGTGGTAATGGTTTTGCTTGCTAACATGAAACACAGCATTAATTGTGATGTCTTTATACTAGGAAAAGACAAGCGATGGCCACGCTTCTATTCACATTAACTCAAATGGGCCCAACCATTTGGGTTTTAGTTTTGTGGTGTCTTCTCCATATATCTTGATGTCTGTTGAGATAAGTAAGACATCATTCTCAACATTGCATACTTTGCTGCTTAATGTTGGTGCACTCCTTGAACATTGCATACTTTGATTCTTTGGATGTGAACTGCGTTAACATTCCTTGTGCTTTTTTATCTAACCTGTGTAAGAGGAATTATAAATGAGAAAACATCGAATGGAACTCTACTCAATGTGGGAGAAGTTGCTTGGTTGTATGCATGTTCAAAGGTTGGTAATGTCACCACCTATAGAGAGCCTTTGAACTCACATTAGATTTGGTTTTTTTTTTGGTCCCGTTGGTGTGCTTGGCTGACCCCTCAACTTGAGGGTGCAACTTCATTGATAGTTCGATGCAACTGTCGCAACGTGTCATTAGTTCCTGCAAAAAGGAATAGTGAAATGTTTGCTTGTGTAACTTTAGATTGCACGTGGCACTTACTGTAGTCGTAAGATTTGAAGTTTGAAATAGCCATGTTGATCTTTTAGCAATGAGAGTGAGAATTCTTGGGATGAAATGCAACATTTTGCAAAATATGTCCACCACTATGATGATGATTTCAGAACCCTCCATAATGACAAGAATGCTTCTCATAAAGGTCATGTCGACACATTTCTTTGTTAAAACAAGGAGTGGATTTTGGTCTTGTGAAATGGATAAGGTGTTTTTGATAGGTGTCGCATGATTTGTGGAATGCTACCACGTTGGTCTACATTCAAACCCACCGATAATACTTCCCCAGATTCTCATAAATATTTTCTTCTCATCAAAGTTTCCACCTGGAACAAGTTGACTCATTTCTCCAATAGGCATTTGTGTAACCCCTCGTTTGGTGGAAGAATGACTCTGTGAGCTAATCTTTGGAACTTCTAGGGCTTGCTATGCCAAAACTTGGTCTTGTCATGCATTCCATACAGCATCAACCGCATTTATCTTTCATGTTGGTACATGATGCTGTAGTCAATGCTTGACTTCTCAAGCTCCATCTACCGCTGTTGATGATGGCTGAGATGCGATGGAGTCTAAAGATGTTTGAATGTATGGTATTGGGTACTAAAAAAACAATAATTACATATAACTCAACACCACCATTTGTGCAAGGTATGCACAATTGCTAGAATTTCAAGCTAATAGTTGAATGTCGGATTGCATTCTTTTACAACATATATGCGTCAAGTTGTTCATCACCACCATTTTCTTGTTAACGTCCAGTGTTACATCCAGCAATGTAAGATCTAGCACGTGGTAAGAGCTTTGGAAAGGATCAACTCTCCCTCATTCTTACCATTTTATGAAATGAAGGATGTGTCCATTGCGACGTCATTTTAGCCCTTGATAAAGGCAGGATAGTGGATTAACATTAGACTCTAACCTTCACTCCGTTTCATAAAAGACTGTTTCTTATGCCTCTTGTGATATCCAACAGTGGTTGTCAACGTAGTTTGTGCAAAACGTCTACCTAGACTGAGAATATATTCCACTGTATTACATTCTTGTGTTTTCAATCCGCATGCACTAAGTGCATTTTTCCTAGGTCTTCCGTCAACGCATTCTCCATGTTCTCACTGAGGGTAACATTGGTTCTTCACCCCTCACTTGTATATCATCAATCTTCAAGTGGCATGTTGACTTAAGTCCTCCCTATGTCCATTCTTCTTCTCCTCCTTCAATCAAAGTGTTCACTACCAAGTCTCAGTGTGATGTTGCCTATTTTCTACTCTTTGCACTTGACTTTTTCCTCTTTGATTGCATACAATATGCTCATAACCATGCACTTCACCTCATCCTTGGTCCCCTTTAGGCCTTTGTTTCTCGCTTTTGCCTCATGCTATGTACTCCATAATCGTGCGCCCCTTTCCTCATTTATTTTCCTCCTACCCTAAGGCAGCTTTCCTTCAGTATCTCTTGGAAACCCATCTCCCATTTCTTCTTTGAACCTTGCACCACCTTTCTCTCTATTGAAAGTAGTGCCCATCTCTTCTTCTCATATGCACCTATGCTAGCATCTACATGTGTGCCTATTCTTACTCATCTGCTTCTGCTTTTTCCATAGCCTACATCTACACGCATGCTTTCAACCATGTCCTTTCCTTTCCTTGCATTTGCTCCTACCTTTTCTTCTGCATCCCCCTTCCATGTCTCCTATCTCTACTTCTTTGGTGCTTGCCGGGGTTCCACAGTCCATGCAAGTCCATTCTTTCAAAGTGTGCCTATGTGCACAACCACACTTTTCCTATGTACCACCACCTTTTGTCCTTATCTTCTTTGTGCGTCATCATAAGACATCACCTACTTTTACCTAAAATCATGTACGTGCATCTGTGAATAGACTTGTGCTTGCTCGTGTGATTGCATAAGTACTTGTTCACTAACCTCTATGAGCACCCTCGCCAATGCCAATGCTTCCACATGCATCTCAACTTGCACCAGATGTGTGTACTACATTCTTCTTCCCTTAGCATTGCTGATTTTCCCAAATCCTCTCCACTATGGACTTCCCCAAAATCTCACACAGTTTGTTTATGCACATTTCACCTGGGTTATGCCCATGCTTGCCACCCCATCCTCTTCATTTTTGCCATGCCTTGGAAGCCTATACGAACCACCTATTTCTTCACCTTCCTACGGCTGATGCCTATGGCCTTGCTTTCACACCATCCTCCTTCACCTCATTATCCCCACCATCCACTTAACTAACGTTCCTCTTCACTTTTGCTTCCTACACTAAGTATCTTGAAAAATTACACTGACACTGTTGTGTATCTTTATAACCTTACTCAATATTATTGCCTTGAGGTTCCTCACCTTCCCTTGGGGTTTTAAGCGATTAATGTGATAGGAGTCCAATTATTGAAGATCAACATTGTGGGGCAATTTCAATAGGTAAAAATCACATCTCCATACACAGGGCTGCTCTAGAAGCCTTGCGGTGCACTTTATTCAAGTTCATTAACACTTACAAACGTACTATTTGGTTCATGAGAACTTGTTTGGTTTATTTTGCTAGGTCTCACTTCTGATGAAAGCTGAATTAGATGGACATAAGCTATGTCTTCCTTCAGAGATACTCAGAGAAGAAACTCTGCATGATGTGATCTCTTCGACTTATTAAGCAACAAAAATTTGCTCTGTAAATTTTTGCCACTTTCCATGTGCTTTCTAGATTAAGGAGCACATGTCCATTTTTTTTTTGGGGCTTTGAAACCCAGTCATTCTCTTGGTGGTATATTCGTCATGCCCGCTTTCACCTTGGTGTATGTCAATGGTTACATCTCCCATTTCCTCCATGATTTACAAGGTGAAGGGTCTTTGTCGCACGAAGGAGCTTGAATACATTTTCTCTTTCTATTCCACCAATATAACTGGCTCGCACATTTCCAGTACAAATTGTCTAGACAGCGCATGTGTGATGACTCCACTTGCCTAGTAAGTGCAACAACCTCTCTCAGCCAAGATCAATGGTATGTATGCCAGTGTGCTCTTGTCTACCCTTCCTTTAGGCACACCACACCCACGCCTATGATTCATGTACATGGAGCAATGGTGGCTTCTCCTTCCCCGCAGGTGGGACTGCTATCTTGTGGTTCACCAGGATAAAGGGGCACTGATAACATGGTTAGTGGCGACACTATGGCCTAGGGAGTGTTCTCCTGCCTTCTGAACGATGATTGTTGCCTCCTAATCTGACCAGTGACAACAAAAAGACTAAGTGCTCATGTCATGAAGAAATTGTAGACGTATAGCGCCAGAACAGATAGAAGGGATAAGTCAGGTGCCGGCACCTATAGAATAGCAAACAGGGAAGGTCCAATGAAGGAAATCAAATGCATAATGCCCCGACCATTGGCGGGGAGATGGACGATGGATGTATGATACCAAAAACAGCCAAATTCGGTCTCTTGACAGAAACCATTTGGCAAAATAGATGCAAGTATGTCTTCTTTGTTTTGTAGCACTTTACAAGACTTGTTTCTCAGTTAGTTTGAGGCAGATATGGATTTTCAAAGTTTTGGGGCAGTTGGTCGGGTTCAAGTGACGGCTCTTGCATTACAAGCACCAATGATGACCACAATTACTGGAAAGGGTGGCTTGGAGCAGCTTTCAAGGTAGAAATAGACATAAGGAATTTAGGGAACTTTAAGGAAGGTCCCCACCAAGATTATTGGTTTTGCACACGGCAAAGATGTTTATTCTCTTGTGTGAGAGTGTGACTATCCCTCATCTTGCTAGGCTAGGAGTGTGCTAGGAGGTGAACTTTGAGAGAGAGGTTATGCCAGTTCCATGCGCCACTTAGGTTTGATAGAAAGATGTGTAAATGAACTTTCTCTTCCACGAGTCAAACCAGCCATTCGCACTCTCTACACGATTTAACACTCTTCCGAATTTTTGCCTCTACAACCTACAACTTCTCTTTCACATACACTTGGTCCTGCCTCGTGGCACATGGTGAGCCTGTTCGCCTCCCTGAGGGCTGCCTATGTTTCTATCAATGGAAACTGTTGCTTGTGTATGCCGCAATGATCTTAGGTAGGGCTGAGGGAAGTGCACAAGGCACAATGAGGGCACATGTGGTCTATACCTGCACAATTGTCAACACAAGGCATAGATTGGATGCACTGTGAGCCAAACAACAAAGAGTGAGCAGTCTGACACAAAGGAGCTGCAAGGGAAAGACGGGCCAACAAGGGAGGAGGAAAGAGGGAGTTGGAAAGCACAACAAAGAGAGAGGGTGTACGAGTAAGGGGTGCAACGGTGGGGGATGCACCATCGGTAGCGCCTTCAATGAGAATTCGATAATATGATGGTAATAATAGCGGTGTCAAAGATGAACGGAGGTGCTACGGAAGATTTTTTCAAGGCAGAGGTTGTTGCAGATGTGGCGCCCTCAGAAGATCCATTGGGAATGAGACCGACAGGGCGGGGAGCAGGGTGACCAACAGGGGTTACGTGCGTGCGTCCTAGAAAAACAGCATGCTGGTGTGTGATCCACTCGTGACAATCAAGAGTAGGAGAAAGTGGGAATGCATCAAAGGGGTCACCCACAACATCGCAGTTCTAGCGGGTAGCCAGGCAAGGCCGCCTTAACTGCTACCGGCGCCATCACCAAGGTAGGCACAATTTGCGAGGGCATGGCAAATGCAAGGGGGGGGGAGGGATGCCTGGAAAGGCATCAGGGAGGAGTGGGTCGAGAAGAGCAGCTGCAGGCTGTGACATAGTCTGAGAGGTACAAAGGCCTCAAGGACAAACATGACCACACCGGGGGTGTGGTACGCAATTTGGAGGGTAAGAGCAAAAGGGAACAAGGTGCGGGCACCAAAGAAAGCCAAAACAAGTCATGTTATCATAGACATGAAAATTTTGCGTTAACTTTTGCCTAGGACATTCTACAATGAAAAACCACTGTTTCATCGTTGGACCATTTTTATGATCAACTTTGGCTGTTTATCCTCAAATACCTCATCAACTTGCAATCTTAGGTATCCCTCTCCTGGAGATCTTTGCTCATTGTACAGCAAGTCCATTTCTTAAAAGAGATTCATGAAAATTTCATCCTCTCAAAAGTTTCCCAACATTTCCCTGTCTTGGAATTTTTATTCATTCACTCTTCCCATTCTTTCCAATTGTGATATGATTTGCATTGTTTTTCTGAGTTATGGCCAGATTTTCTATGTATCTAACATTTCTGTGGATACCCTTTCTTTAAGATGTTGACATCCATGGTACTATTTGTAGGTATGATTTGTAATTTGTGCATTGATTAATCTGCAACGTGGACCACGTTAATCCCACATAGGTGCGGTACAACATGTCTTCAAATCAAAAATAGCAACCATTCCTCCTCCCTTCCCCATTCCTTTGTTTATGTATACCTAGCGCTCTGAAAAACCCCCTCAAAATGATTGAATAATGATCTTGTATCGAGATGATCCCAAACATCCTGATGGAATGACTCTTCTCATATTGGATACATTGTATGTGACACCACAATGCTATGCATCAAGAGAGCCTACTCATGCATACCAAGGTAAGCCACGCAAACGTTTCCCCATATTCAGTGTTCAAAATCTCTTTTTGAGCACAACCAGGAACAGCAATAATGATGTCTATCCCTTGTCCTGAACTATATCCTCCTCTGTATGCATCTTTCTCTGGGTGTGGTCATAGACTGCATTTAAAACTGAATGAGAGATATATTCTCCATCAATTTGTACACGTAATAACATGACACCATCCATTTCTTTATTTTCTTCTCTTCATTAGGATGGGGATGCACATTGACCTCGGAGAGGATGAAAGTGCTAGAGGAAGATATGAAGGATAAATCCTAATAATGAGAATCCGCACGTGGCTATCTATGCTTCAGCTTCAACTAAGACTGCGCCCCATAGATTGGTTTTTAAGACCAGCGCAAAAAATCATTTTCATTAGATACCCACGGTGCACATCAAACCATGGGGAAACTTGACCAAATTCAAAGGCCAGTTGCCTGAAGACCATGCAGGAAGTGGTTTGGCATTGTGACGATTGAACATTCATGTGCAGCAAGATGTATGCAAGTTTCCTGAGTAACATATTCTCATAAACACATGCACGGTGAAGTTTCAACAATGCCCGCCAAGCACTCGGCACAACAGAAATTCTTATGTGTGAGCTTTGCAGAGCAGAAGTCGTGGTGTTGCCTCAATGCTGGTGTTTCTTTGGTTGCCAGTGGTATGGTAGGAATGCAAACCTGGTAGTATACCCTGGTGGTTTCCCTGCTAACATGCTGTAAGATACGGGGTCAGAGCTTCCATTTGAGTGCTCCCCCTTTGGACCGCCATCACGGTTGGAAGAGAATGACACTGCCATCATAAGGCAGCATCATGCAGCTATGTGTGTTGAATGCAAGTTTGAATCTATACCTCCACATATACTATGCCGTAACAATGTTGTTGCAAGCCACCTTGTCATTATGTTGGCCACATCACNAGAAGTCGTGGTGTTGCCTCAATGCTGGTGTTTCTTTGGTTGCTAGTGGTATGGTAGGAATGCAAAACTGGTAGCATACCCTGGTGGTTTCCCTACTAACATGCTATAAGATACGGGGTTAGAGCTTCCATTTGAGTGCTCCCCCTTTGGACCCCCATCACGGTTGGAAGAGAATGACACTGCCATCATAAGGCAGCATCATGCAGCTATGTGTGTTGAATGCAAGTTTGAATCTATACCTCCACATATACTATGCCGTAACAATGTTGTTGCAAGCCACCTTGTCATTATGTTGACCACATCACCAGGTGTAGTTCCACAGCCATCTGTTTTTGTTTTGTTCTTGGTAGAACGCTGCTGTGGTCATGGAAGTCTCTGTGATGCATGGTTTTGGCGATGGTATCTTGAGTCCATGTCCATGTACCGATGATGGCTTTTCTTGGTGGAAGGTTGTAATGGCAATGAATATGATGATGCTCTGCAACAATGGTGGTGTTTTACCAGTTCACGCAGGCATTTTGCTGCACGTGTTTTGTAGCCTGGAAACAACACTGCTTCTTGTCTGGATTTTTTTTAGTCAAGAAGGCATGACAGGGGAGCTATCCGCAAAACCATGTGCAATTCATGTGTTCACGCCCTCCCCTCGAGCCTCCACATCCAATGCTATGAGGGAATCATGCCTCTGTCCTCCATCATCTACTGTGCACAAAAGGTGAGGGTTGTCTTGGGGACTTTCACCCTCATTGTGAGGGAAGAGCTCAGTTCG
>SZWC01035521.1:0-16920 GCA_023375785.1 Penium margaritaceum | reverse complement strand
TAGGCCAGTGAGGGGCAGACAACCTTGGGCTCAGCATGCCAAGTAAGAAAAATAAATGACTGTGGGAGGGGGGGGAACCGCCGGAGGCCACATACAGCTGGATGGGCTAGGGGCCCAGAGTCAAGAGCCTAAAGTCCAAAGTCAACGAGCCTTTAGTCTAGAGCCGAGAACTAGGAGGCTAGAGCCTAGAACCTATAACCCGGGGAATAGAGCCTAGAGTCAAGAGCTAAGGAGCAAGGGGGCGAGCTCTAGAGCCTGAGGCTATGCCAAAGGCTAGAGCCGAGGAGCCGGGGGTTGTTAGCCCATGTTGAGTAGCGCAGAGCAAACACGCAAAGCCAGGAATGGGCCGATGCTGGCCTAGAGCCAGAGAGGGAGGGAGGGGACAAACCAGTAAATTAAGTAGGTTGGAATTGGACAAGGGATGAGTGGAAAAGGAAAGGAATGAGAGAGAGCAAAAGAAGAACGGGAAAGAGCAGTGTGTAGAGTTGGGTGGAACAAAAAGGAAGCCTTGAAAGGGGCAGACCTAGAGGGCACAGGAGGGAGAAAGGCCGAATACACTCGGACATCAGACGGCACCAACAAAGACGAACGGCACCCACAACGACGGCGACAAAGCCAAAAGGTAGTGAAGGAGGCATTGGTGGCAGTTATGAGGATAGCGGTGACGGCCGACGATGGCGATCATGGACAACGGAAGTAAAAGTAGAAAGCAGTAGGGCAAAGCGGGGGGAGCGGAGCCCACAGGCCTATTCAATGACTCAATAACATGTTGAACAGGGCAGGAGGAGGGGGGATGGAGGCAAGGAGATGGAGGAGAGCAAAAGAGGAGCACGGAGCGTGTGAAGCAAGAGCTAAGTGTCATCTTGACATGTAGCTCCTACCAAGAGCTAGGTGGCACTTGGAGTTGTGAGAGAAGAATGCCAGGATTTTGGCCCTAACTCCGACTCTTGATGTTGTGAGCAGAGAGGGCTCTTGAGATTTGTGAGATGGAGGGCTCTCGAGAGCTGAGAGGGGGATCAAGGCGAGGGGAGTTAGTTGGAGATGAGGATCAAGAGTCAAAGTTAGCTAGAATTTTGCAAAGAATGAGAGCAAAGAGCGAGCAAGCCAGACCCCTATCGGGTCACCTGCCATTGCTCACGTGGTTTGCCATAAAGCTTGGTGAACCACATACAGTGCACATAGGTCGCTTGGGAAAAACAATGAACATAGCCCAGGAAACAGGCATACAGTGCGCCAAACGTTGCATAAGAACATTACACGCATGGCCCAGGAGGGCAGGCTACAAGAAGAGTAAAACGTGTAGGACTAATCTAGGCTCGTTAACCAAGATGTGTGATAAATGTTTGCATTTTAGCATTGAAACTAACCATCTTTTGAAATTTATTTTGGCAATGAACAATGAAGGGATTATCTTAAGAGGAATGATGAATTAAAAAAAATTATCGTTTGATAATGGTTCATTATACCGTGCTTGTGAAGAAGTTACCAAAGTACTTTGATCTATTCATGGTTGATGCAATATCTTTTTTGTCCATCGACTGAAGAGTGCAAGCATTTAACTTACCATCCATGGTTCTGAATTGATGATTCTTTTTTGGAATAAAATAAAATACATTCTAGAGAAAACCATCTTCAAACTTGTCTTGTCACAAAACACTATAGAAATTACTTGAAAGGATTTCACCAGATTTTTACATCCTTTAACTAAGGAAAACGTACCACCATAAGGACTTGCAAATGAAATATTGCACATGCTCTTTATAACTCAAGATATAAGTCTGTCTAAGCGTCTTTATTACTTTTTTAAAGATTAGAAGTGCTTAGACATACTGCACTTAATGATGGAGATCATGAGTTATGTTGAATTTTTTTCTCATGTTTGGTGAACAATTAGGTAAAAAAGTGTCATCTAACTAAGTTTTCTCCTATTAAATTACGTATTCCTTTTAAATCTTCTATTGAAAAAGAGATCTAAGAATGAATTATGAAGTTTAAAGAGATATGTTTTCATAATTTTGAGATATAAATGATTCAGTATATATGTTTTTTATTCTGAATTCGGTGACTTTCAATTACCACAAATAACTTGAACTGAACAAGATTCCGGTGATTCTCCATTTTGAACATAAAGTATGGTTATTTTTTATTTATGAATTGAAATTATTCTACGTTTTTCCCTAACTCTGAATCACAATGTTTTAGTAAAATAGATTTGCTAAATCTTGTAAATGTGGAGAAGGAATGCTTAATCGTGGCCAGATTCAATTCTAATAAGCAAAAACACATAATCATTCCCTCTGATGATCCTTTTTCTAGGTAATAGAAGTAAATTGATGTTTTGTTAGAGATTCCAAGAGTAAAAATAATTTTACCTGAGCATTTAAAGTGATAATGATTCAAAGTTATCAACTACTTTCATGATCCACCACCGTACCTTACAACATTGCAGAATCGTTTTGGATCCCAAGACACTAAAAACATGAATCATGTTGAGTAGAATGCGTCTCTTAGCAGAGACTTTGCATGCCTAATCTCCAACATAAGGCAATATTAGAGCTCATGTACTTCAACAAGTAAAGGCAACCTGCATTAATAAGTTTGCAACATTTTTTCTTCTCGATTTTGGAGACATTTTCCAATTTATACTTAACTTTTATGAGCCTATTAATTTATTAATGAACAAGGTCACTCATTGAAATTTTTGGCTTAAACATCTGTGCTCAATTGTAAAATTCTACACAGTTATCATACCAAGGGCCAGCCTGGAGATGCAAATATAAGTTTTGGTACATACATGTTCACAAGACCTAGCAATGTCTTTATAGGAATAACTAGTTTTCTCTTTACTGGTTTCTTCTTATATCCACAAGATGTTGTGTGCCCATCAAGTTGTAAAGGATCAATAAATGCTCTCTCACAAGCCTAGTAGACCAAATATTGCCTTTTCTTGTTATCTTACTTAAGAGGCATGTTAATCGCAATCATCAGATTATCTGAGATCTATAGAAGGAAAACATATTTTTAAATTAGAATGAAGACAGAAAACCTTTGATCTCGGAAACTAGTCTTTTAAAAAAAAGAAAGGAGAAAACGACTCTAATAAATCCTTCTGTTACCAGTTCAGTGTCTAGATTCCCAACAGGTTCTTTGGCTTTTTTTACACACCTTGCTTAAAAATATGAGATTATGAATAACTAGGAAATACATGATCTTATTCTAACATATCAAGATGCAATATCATTTATCTTGTTATAGAAGCAATTTTATGAAATACACAATGCCATGAGTAAAAAGGATTTTTTTTTGTGTAAATCAGGTCAAAACGATTTAAATCCAAACTTCATGTGCCTTTTTAGGAAATTCTGATGTTGAAAATCATTTTAGTTTCTATAACCTGCCATCAAATTTGTCTCTTCAATATAACTTCATTTGATTTCAGATTAAAATATTAAGGAATTCCTCATTTAGCCACATTATATTTTGGGTTTTTTCCTCTATAATCTGAAACCGTATAAATGGAAGTGTATTGGTATGTGAAAAAATAGAACATGAATCGTACACCAAAAACTCTTTATTTCATGAAATTACCATTAGTATTTCCATTTTTTCCGATGAATGTATCTGTGAGCTCCAGTCACATGCATTCATGTCTATCATTGTTGAGAAATGTATCACTACATGAATACAATTTCTGATACACAGATTTTGGAGTGTCCAAATTAGGTCTACAAGCTATACCTCAGTTGCAAATTCAAATGCTCCTCAAAGGTAAACTTTTCCTTCCAAATTAATTCTGAATTCACCACACATTTTCCCACTCAAAAATTTGCATAAATCTTAAATCTCCTATGTACTAGGGATTTGTACATGTTACTCCAATATCTTCATCTTTTTATAGGTAGTAACCTTGCATTCCTTTATTCTTGCCAAATCAGAAAGAAGATTCTAAGAAATAAACATAACATTAAAACAAAACCATGCTTACACCTTGAGCATTGTCCTTAGTAAGGACATCTATGACTTCTCCCTTGAAAATATAATGACATTGATTTTTTGGTACTTGAAATTGCATAGTGTTAAGCGTACTTCTGAACTTTGATAGCACACTTGTATATTGTCACATAAAATTTGACAAGTAGATTACGGAATTCTCAACTGGTCGTCAACGTGTCCCATTGAATAACAATGGACTGTCTTACACATGAATTCCCAGTGCAAAATTGCACTATGCATGCACAAAGATTTACTGTTCTCTCACAAACAAGCAAGAAATACCTTATGCACACTCTCCATAAGCATGAATATACATTCAAGGAGCATCAAAATTCTGGGGATGATCCTAGACTTACAAAACTCATTTGAAAGTTGTTTCCAGTTACACCTCAGTTTGGAGAGTGTCTATCACAAGTTGGAGAACACCATGGTACACCCTAACACTTTTCGGGCGTGAGAGTGGGAGTTGAAACCACTCTTTCCATTAAAAGAAATACAAGCTGTTGTTGAAAGGGTTGACAAAAATCCTTTAAGCCCTAAATATGAAGGATTTAATTTTAATGAAGTTGAATTAGTTGTGAGAGGAATTCAAGAATGGATGGACAATTTTGTTAAAAACCTTTGGAGATGAAGATATATTTGAGGGAGGAAGTTCGATGACAAGAGAAATTTGATGGGCTTTGCGTATTTGATATCTGACTTGAAACGGATGAGAGTATTACGTTTGAAGTTTGGGTTTCCTATTGAAGTTGTGAGAACCCAGAGAGGACAGAGAAAAGATACGCTAACTTCAAAACTCATGGCTACACTTGATTTTTTTGCTTCTAGAGTTTATGCGCATCTTGCTCCTGACTAGACAAACCACAAATCAGGCCCATGTGTCTTGATGGGACATGCTTGTTAGATTGCCTGAATTGGGCATGCCTATTCAGCCTTGCAAGAGAAGGAGGCCGGTCGATATGCCCAAACAGGCTGATTGGTTGGCGGCCATGGCGCACGGTCATCCTGGCTCATGCAAAATGGCTTGTGCATCTGAAATGGGATGGAAAGTCAGTTTTGTAGCTTGAAAGTCCAAACAGCCAAATTATAGGCCGTGAACAATTTGAAAACAGGGCACGATTTTGGAGTTATAGCGTGAAAGATGTTGTTTTTCTTTGGATGTAGCAAAAACACTTTGTTCTTTGTACAAGATGGTAGAGACTTGGAAACTTCTGAGGTCGAACCACCCAGAATCCTACTTGAGGACACTTGATCTGAAGAATGAAGGCCTCCTTGACTTTTCACGAGTATGGATATCCCCAATATCTACACCAACATTATGATTCAGTGGTGAGTTGAATTCAAAATTTTCTTGCATGTTGAAGCCTTTTAAATGGTTGATACCAATGACCGGAGATGCTTGGATTGTGTTGATGATGAGTTGTTCCACAAATGGGCCTTGAACTTCATTATGGAGGCTAGGAAGAGTGTTTGTCTTCTTGTATATTTAAAAAAAAATTGCTCCCCATGAAGCTAAAACACTTCTCCTCGTGTCCATGGGGATAATAAATAATCATCGTTGCTTCCCCTTTTGGTGATTTGTTGTTGAAGTTGATGTGCTAGCACAAAAAAATAGTTTAGGGACAATTCTTAAAGTGCCTCTTCCAAAAGCAAGTAATAGGTTTAGGTGCTGATAAATCTTTCAACTTGTCCATCAATGTTGTTGACCGACCAATTAATGATGGTGCAATTTTTGATGTGGAAAAGCCTTACATCGAGATTGAAAAGTTTGGATGCTTTGTGGTCACCAATTGAATGTTGTGGGATGTATGGGAGTTAGAATTGATAAGAGATGTCTTCTTAGAATGTACCAAGTTTACTGATGATAAGTAGTTTTGACATTTGGATTGTGGATTATTATTCCCTTGCTTGGACAAGATACCATTGGCTTTCCAAATAATGATGATGATGAATTGAAAGTGACATCCAGCTTCTCTTGCCACTGGTTGTTGGTAGCCAACAAATAGTTACTTGAGCACCAAGTTGATGCTCTGATATTCAGTCAATTACTTGTACTAAGGGCTAAGTGAACCACCATGGACAATGTTGAAATAGGTGCATGAGGGCTTGCTTCTGATGAAATCTTTGCCTTCAAGTTAGAGGTTGGCACCTTGTCTATAATAGAATGTGCAAGATCTTGTGTAAGTAAAACTACTTCATGAACTTTTACTTGATTACTGTTGTGAGATTTCCCGTGTGAGGTATTCTCTTCAATTCATGTTGATAAGATGGCGTCAAAGTTGCCATTGTTGTAACTGTAACAATTGGCACCATTCTTAATGAGAAACTAGTTGGAAGTTGTGTTGTTTGGGATTGAGAATCTCCAACATTGACGGGAAAAAGTACTGCTCCTTGTGTATAGTGTACATCTTCTTGTATTTGTAGAATAGCTGTTATAGTACCAAGCAGTGATTATTTCCAGACCCTTTAAAAATTCTTCTGAAATTGAGGCACCGCTTCATCTCTTTGCCATCATCGTCTTGCTAAATTCTTCTCTAGCCATTGACAAGCATAACAAATCTCAGCCGCCTCTTGTGCTATGGTCACATGAGCACTTGTTGGAGAGGATACTACTTCCTCCTTTTCAATTTTGGATATTTGTAAGTGTGTTTGCATGATCTACATCTCAGTCATACATCTTCCATATTGTTCCTGCCAATACATTGTCCGGTTGAATTGAATTGAGTGTGGATAACCAAAGAAAGGATCAAGGAAAGTTTCAAGGATTGCATGTACTACCGTTCTCATTGCAATTTTCCTTCCTTCTCCATGAGGGACGTGTTTTGTTGGTGACAATTCATGCCTTTGAGTTTTAGTAAAGACAATACTTGTAAAAACAAAAGATGGTCCTCAATATGCAGACTAGGTAAACTTCGTACCAGGATACCTTCTTGGTGCTCTGATACCATGTTTGAATTTGACAAAGAAGGGCATAAAACTGACTCTTTATTTGTGATGGCATACTTGAACATTGTCGCACAAAATTAGACAAGTAGAGAAGAATTTTTAATTCGTTTGCCATGTCTTATACAGAAAAATCATGGACTATGCTACACAAAAAAAATCTGAGTACAAAATAGCACTAAATGTGCACAATTATTTACCGTTCCCATGAAACAGGTGAAACATTAGCTATGTACACTCTGTATAATCATGAATACACATTCAAGCGGTACCACAATGTGAGGGATGACCCTAGAGTTGCAAAAATCATAAAAACATTATAACAAGTGATACCTCAGACATGAGAGTGTCTTCCACAAGTTGGAGAACACCGCCCTACATCCCAACACTATTAGGGAATCAAAGAGAGTTGAGACCACTTGTGCTAACTCCTACCACTTGTCTTAAGCTTCAATCTGTACACCAGCTACCAGTATAAGGATACCGACATAATTTTGTGTGTTAAGCTACAATTATTGAACACCTTACGTAGTCTAAGGTCTTGTTTACCTTGCAGTTGTTTCTAATGAAAAATAGGTATATACCCCTTTGGTGGTAGAAGGAAGTACCTTCTAATGAAGAGGTGCATCTGAAGATGGCCTTTTGATCAATCTCTTTGTTGATGTGGAAAAGAAGGGCCTTGAAAACTAAAAGTACCCTTTGATGCTTGGGGAGGAGCTATGAGGCTGAAGGCCTCATGAAACAATATTATTATATTTGAGACTTGAACAAGAAGTTGGAAGAAGGGAAGTAATACTAAAATTGACACTCAAAACTTTGCTAATCTCCAATTGAAAATTTGCTTTGTGAACCATAAACTGATAAAATAGTTTCCAAGAGACTTATCATTCCCAGTTTTAAACAAATTCCTTGATTGTGTAATCAAGGAAGTACATTATTACATTTTAAACTACATGTTGCACACTAAGAATTAAGGACAAAGAGAAAATGCCCAACCCTTCTTTTATCTTGGCATAATAGAGCTTATACATACTAAAGTGAATGAAAGGGCAAGCTTCAATGGTGGTGACACTGCCAAAAGAAATTAATTGCTTTAATTCTTCTTCACAAAAACATCTCTTTCTGTTTTCTTTGTTTGTTTTTTTTTTTCAATCATGTTTTGCCTCAAATTAGGCATTCATACAAGAGAAGACTGTTCACTGACGTGCAAAACAGATTTTTCCCACTTCCTTTGAAGCCCTTCACCAATGGTGTAAGGATTGGGGTCATGATACACTCAAGAGAAGTTATTTGAATAAGAAGTTGCATGGCACTATGGAAAAAACTAGTATACAAATAAGCAATGATGCAAATCAGAAACACACTGATAAGAGGAAATATTTGTAAGGATTTGAAGTTAATGATGGTAGCACAGTTGAGGGAATTAGAAGAGGTGCATCTTTTGGCCTTGTATTCGACTCAAATCTTGAAGAAAAAACATGAAGTAAGCCTTGTATTGAAAAATGTACTAGATTAAACATGTTCTCTTTACATGACTATTTTTATGACAATATTCTCGCAAGAATTTGAATGCATCTATCTTATTCATGAATGATATTTAAGGATAAGTTATCACTATTATTTCATGCATAGGTCAACTAGTAGAATAAAGCAAAGAAAATTCAGTTGATTTAGATGCAACTGAATAGGATGAGAAAAAGGGAAACAAATAGTGATAAGCAATATCTTCAAAAAGAGTAGTTAACTATGATTTGTTTGTGACGTGTCCAATCTTAATCTTTTCCCAAAAAATATCAGGATTTGTTTTTTCTTAGAGGGGTTCATTGAAATTTCAACAGAAACAGAAGCAATGTGGAAAAAAAAGTACAAACTGGTTTCCGTTTATTGGCACTGTTCAAAATTAGTAAGCCAATTGAAAAAAAATGTTTATGGATTAATCACTTAGAATCCATGTTCTAACTTATGTGGCCAGGCTGCCGGCAATGATGTAGAGATAAAAGGTCCATGTAGTAAGAATTGGGATGATCACAATAATTAACAATCTTGACTTTCTCACCTTCTATGACCAACAAACAACTCAAGTCAATTCACATGTTAAAATTACCTGTATCACAAGGATGAAATCATGTGCATGGAGTGAGCTTCTCACAAATACCTAGAAACTCTCACACACAATTTTCTTTAGAATGTTTGAATTCCTACAGCTAATACATTGAATATTTTTATTGAAAGTACAAATTCTTTGTAGTTTTTTGTACGTGAAAACTGTCACACCAAGTATTCATCTCGTATTCTTCTTATATGTTCTTCATCTGGTTCTTCCTTTGACAATCTTAATAAAAACCTCATTTTCCAAACCTTTTGATTATACTTTAAGTTATTGATCTTATACAACATGAATAGAAAACTTCTCAAATATTGAACCATCAGATTGCATCATTAAGTATACCTTTGTTTACCTTCCTTTAGACAGCTAGATTAGATACTCATGTAACGGGAATTGCAACTCTCATTTCCCCAATGACACAAAAAATGCAACCATCCATGTAAAAACCGTAAAGTAAAACCACTATCCACTATGTAGAAATAAAGAAACCATTTTCCATGGTGCTTTAAGAGTTCTATGACTGCCGATACCTGCATTACACTAGTTGTTGGTTTTGTACCTTGTTCTTTTTTTAGGCAAACATAGAGTTCAAAATCGTTTTATGTCTTCGTACAACCATAGAATGCTTACGTAGTTGTGTGACTATTGAAAACATCAATGAAAAATGTTCACTTGCACTGACATTAAATTGCACACACATTTATACCAAGAATCTCAAAAAACCATAATCAAATGTATACCTAGAAATTTCTCTCATGTCGTGTTGATGATTATGAAAACAAATGAGAAGTGTAGGTTTCAGAGTGCCCTTCATGCGACACTTACATAAAGTGAGTAACATGTGACCTCTACCGCCTCCCCTTCCTCTCCTCTAAAGCCACAGCAGCAACAATCACAGCGCAAATTGGCATTGCAGATCTGCGCTACAGATTCTACGGCCTCAGCCGCCGCAACAATAGCAGCAGCTGGTACGCAGAAGTGGCCACAACAACAGCCACTGCTGCACAGTAGCCGTCGCAACAACTGGCAGCCAGCCGCATAGCTGCATAGGTTATAGCCGTGCACCCACACAGCGGCGTAGCCACGCACCCACGCAACCATGCACCCACGCGGACACGCAACCACGCGGCCACGCGGCCACGTAGCCACGTAGCCGCGCAACGGTGCAGCCACGTAGCGATGCAACCATGCGGCCGTGCAGCCACACCACCATGTAGCCACACAGTTACATAGCCACGCAGCCACGTGGCCGCACAGCCACGCAACCACGTGGCCACACAACCACGCGGCCACGTAACCATGTGGCCATGCACCCACGCAACCTCATAGCCATTCGGCCACGCGGCCACGAAGCCATGCAACCGCGTAGTTGCCAGCTTCCAAGTAGCCACGCACCTGCACAGTCACGCAGCCACACGGCCACGCAACCACTCATCCACGCAGCCACAGAGCCACGTAGCCGCTATAATGACATCAGCCGCTACTGACGTCACTACAAGCATCAGCCTCCCTTCTGACATCACTACTACCATTACTTTTGAAGTCAAGAACAAGTTGAACAAAGAAAACAAAACAAACAAAAGAAAATCGGGGAAAACCATGGTTCAAAGTTGAGAGGGGTCCTCCTCTGTTGGAGACCCACTGGCCCCCCCTTTCTATAGTAGCTGCAACAACTACAAGAGCAGCAACAGTAGTAGCAACAGCAGCCACTCCTGTAGTAGTATCAGCCGCTGCTGCAGTAGCCACAGCAACCACCAATGCAGCATCATCAGTAGCAGCAACAGTAGCAGCAAATGCAACCGTTGTAGTAGCAATAACCTTCGCTGCAGCATTAGTAGATGCAGCAAACCGTGACTGTAGCAGCAGCAACAGCCGCAAAAATAGCTGTAGTGATAGCCATAGGAGCAATTGCAACTGCAACAGCAACAACAACAACCACAACCATTGCAATAGTAGGAGCCGCAGCAACAAATGCAACACCTGCAACACCAGCAACCTCTGCTACATCATCATCAGTAGTAGCTGCAGCAACCGCGGTAGCAGTAGTAGTAGCAACCACAACAGTACCAACATCCTACAAGCCTCACTGGCTCGACAGACCCTCTAGCCACCATTCGCCAGCAACTCGCAACACTGATGCAATAGTTAACAGCACTGCAACCACTAAAACCGCACAACTAGCCTCCACTGTTGTAGCAGCAATACCAGCAACAGTCTCTACTATAGTAACAGAAATAGCAACATCTGTTGAGCCAAACTAGCATCCCGCCGCCCTTCTTTCCACCCAGGCATGCGAGTCCCATGATCTCCTCCGCCACACATTACTTAGTGCATCAGCACACCCAACACCCGCGACAGACTATGTCCTTATTCCTAGGCCCCACTCTAGGTGCTGGCCGTAGGCCAAAGGACTTCTAAACCTCGCCCGTGCTGCTCCAGGTTGGCAAGCAGTTTCGAAGCTGGGAGCTCACCTTCCGCACCTGGCCGCAGGGTAAGGGCTTATGGTCATCCTACCTTCCGACTCCACCGAGGCCGACCGGGTGTATGATGACGGCCACGCCGTACGTTCCCTCATCCCCATCACCCCTCCAGCTACACGTATTGCTGTCGAGCCTTTTCTCGACGAGCTTGCTACTATCGGCCTCCCCGACCCCGCAGCAGCATGGCACATTGTCATGTGCCCTCATCGACTTTCCAACGAGGTCGAGACCAGCCGTCTGCTCCACGAGTTCAACTCCCTCCACATGGGGGAGGCAGAGACGGTCACCTCCTACTGACAGCGGGTGGAAGCATCATTCGTCGCCTCGGAGATGCTACACCACCCCTTCTATCTGTGCTCTTGAGCATCAAGCGTTGCGCCCCCAACGCCTTTGTTGACGTCTTCGTGTAGTACTCTCAGGATGTACTTAGCACGATGGCACCCCTGAGCACCCTCATGCCCTGGGCATACAAGCTCTTCCTTTGGATTGAGGAGGCTTGTCAAGAGTCCAGCATCTAGCGCACGGAGGCCTATGCCTCCCCTACCTTCACTTCCATAGTAGTTGCTGCTCCAGCACCAGTTGCGTCTTCCAGTACCCCATTGTCAGGCAAGGAGAAGCGCAGGGGAAAGTATGACAAGGGTCAACAACAGTAGTCGACCGGAACCAGTGGTGGCAACTTAATCTACCACAACTATGGTGAGACAGGTCACGCGTGGTACACCTGTCTGCCTCCGACAGACAAGGCGCGAGTTGTTTCCACCATGCGTGGCCAACGTGAATGTCGTCTCACCATCACTACCATCACAATCATCGGCCCTGACGCATCCTTCTTAATGGGCAGCTTCATACCTCTGACAGGCGCCCCCTCCCTGCCGACGACAATGCCACCGTAGCTTCATCCGCAACAGTTGGCACCCACCCTTCCGCTCATGGCGCATCCTTCCTCCCTCCCTGGCTCTGGCGAAGTCACATCGCAGTCTGTCTATCCCGTCGGACCCTCCACCCGTGAGCATCAGTTTGAGTAGTTCATCATACTCTAGATCGGACTACCTCGCCCTCCTCCCCAGGGAAGTGCGAGTTGCATCGTTGCTAGTTCTCTTGCCCTGCTCTGCATGACAGAGTCTGAGTTGTATTCGTGCCCTATATCTTTATCCATCCAGTTGTCTCCCTCCCTTCTTGCTCCCCTTTGTGATGACATTGCCTGGGTAGAAGACAGGCAGTCTTGGTTTGCTCCCTTGTCTAATGCGACCGTGTCCGTCGCCCACTGTCTTGTGTTTGTTAGAGATCTGCCCACACCCGCCTAGGATCTAGTCGAGACCTGGATCATCGACTCCCAGGCCACCCATCACATGATGGCTTTGCGAGAGGCCTTTAGCATCCTTGGTCCCGTTGCCACTGTATCTAGTGTCCGGCCAAGTCCTGTTCAGGTATTACCCATTTGCGGTGTCGGTGTTGTCCGTTTTCGTGGACCCGCTAGGGGGGTCTTTGTGACTGATGTCCTCTTTGTCCCTGGTCTTGAGCTCAGCCTCTTGTCAGTCACTACCCTTGACCGCATGAGCATGGACGTCCTACACTCTGTGGTGTTGGCACTATGTCGTTGCATTCGTTTGGTTGTGTTGACCTGCATGCAATCGACCGTGGCAACTTGTGGCAAATGTCGCGCATGTGCGCTCTTTCCTCAATCCCCTCCCCATCAGCCGACACCGGCCATGTGTTTGTCACCAGCTTGCTCACATTGTAGCACACACGTCTCCTGCACCGCCGCTTCTGCCACGTCCACACTGCCGCTGTTGATAGCATGTTTCGTATGCATCCAGCCAAGGGCCTTGATCCAGACTCCTTTCCTTTGCCGTGGTCCATTGAGTGCATTGATTGCGCTCATGGGAAGATGCACCGGTCCACCTACCCCCTGTCCTCCTCTTGTGCATCCACCCCTCTGGACTTTGGTCCCTTCTGATGTCATGGGTCCCTTTCCGACAAAGTCCGTCAGGGAGCACGGATGCTATTTCTTGACTCTCACCGACGACGACTTCTACAACCGCTGAGTCTTCTGTCTTTGGCAGTGGAGCGTTGTTGCCCCTGCGATTAGGGACTGGCTTGTTTGTGCTGAGCGCGAGTGTGGTCACCCTCTCTGTCGCTTGCGCTCTGATCGCGATGGTGAGTTTATGGGGAAGACCACACTCTTCCTTGCCTCCCGTGGCATCCATCATGAGACGTCGCTGCCTTGCACACCAGCCCAGAACAACTTCTCTGAGCGATGGAACCGCACCATAGCTGACGCCATCTGTACCATGCGAGTTGAGTCTCGTCTCTCCGTTGGCTTCTACTTTGAACCCATGACCTACTGGATGTAGGTCTAGAACTGGATTCCCCGCGAACCCCTTCCCCGTCATTCCACACCATACGAGCACTGGTGTGGCGAGTAAGCCGACCTACGCCCGGCTCCTGTCTGAGGTTGTGTGGCCATCATATGGTTGCCTGTCCCACACCGGGGTAGCAAGCTCGAGCCTCGCAGACGTCTCCACACCTTCCTTGGTGTCTCGCGTCACTCGAAGGCCTGGCGCTTCTGGGATCCCTCTCGGCACGACATCATCAAGTTTTGGGATGTCCTCTTCTTTGAGGACCTGTTTTTCCTCAACCTCGTTTGCTTCAGCGCATCGATATCCCTCTTTTTGCATGGGGGAGTGGTGGGTCCGTCCTCCGTCTAGCCTCTTCGGAGTGTTAATTCATCTGCACCTGCTAGTCCTCCCGGGCCGGCCGTCCCATTTGTGTCTGCCAGGCCCTCCGAGCTGGTTTCCTTGTCCGTGTCTGCCCCATCTGTGTCTGCCAGTCCCTCCAAGCTAACCGCTTCATGTGTGTTCGCCAGCCACTTTGGGCCGGCTTCCCCGTCTGTGTCTGCTAACCCCTCCGAGCCGGCTACCCTGTCCATGTCTGCCAGCCCGTTCGAGCCGGCTACCGCGTTTGTGTCTGCCAGCCCCTCTAGGTCGGCTGCCCCATCCGTGTCAACCAGCCCAACGGGCTGGCCGCCCTGTCCGTGTCCGCCAACTCCTCCGAGCCAACCGTCCCCTCCGTGTCCACCAGCCCCTCTAGGTCGGCTGCCCCGTCCGTGTCTACCAGCCCCTCTGGGCGAGCCGCACCGTCCGCTTCCGCAAGCCCCTATGGGCCGGCCGCCCCTTCCGTGTCCGCCAGCCCCTCTGAGCCAGCCGCCCCCTCCGTATCTGCCAACCCCTCTGGGCCAACCGCCCCGTCTGTGTCCGCCAGTCCCTCTAGGCCGGCCAACCCGTCCGTGTCCGCCAACCCCTCTGGGCCGGCCGCCCCGTCCGTTCGTGCACGCTACACACGCGGCCTGGGAGGGGGCCTCCGACCCAGACCATCATTGAACACACATGCCGCCGACTCGCGTCCTCTCGTGCCATGACCCCCTGTCACTATGCGAGGCTCCTTGCCTCTCGGCAGACCCACTGGCATAGTCGTGAATGGGGACCTTGGCACTAAGGCCCTAGGCTTGGCCACACTAGCAGTCATTACTGACCTACACTCGGGATCGGCTTTGGGCTACACCATGCTCCCTTAGGAGCACCAACATGTTGTCACAGCTACGCTCACGCGTATGCCACCAAGGGCGCGAGATGCGTACGCCTTCACTGTTTGCCCCACGGAATGTCCAGAGGACCCAACCACCCTATGTGAGGCTCGGGCGTCTCTCCATGCCACACACTGAGAGGCTTCATGCACCGACGAGCTTGCCGCCATTGGGCAACATCAGGTCTATGAGCTTGTCGACCTTCCCTCCGGTCGAAAGGCCATCGGCACAAAGTGGGTCTTCCAGCGAAAGTGGAAGCCAGACGAATCCCTGGACAAGTACAAGGCACGTCTTACGACCAATGGGATTTCTCAGGTCCCTCGAGTCGACCATGACCAGATCTTCACCCGGGTCGGTCGGTTCTCCACTAGTCGAGCATTGTTCAGCCTGGTTGCCCAACACGGGTGGGAGCTGCACAAGATGGATGTGAGTAACGCCTTTCTCCATGGTTCACTGGAAGGTGAGGAGCTCTACATGGTGCTGCCTCGAGGCTTCGACGATGGCTTCGATAATATTTAGAAGTTGCGAAAGGTCCTCTACGTCCTGAAGCAGTCACCACGCTGCTAGAATCAAGAGGTCGTATGCTTCTCAGCAGCAGCCTCCTCTGCAACACTATAGACCCCGCACTGTTCATCAGCCCGCGAGGACAGCCCTTTATCGCTTATCCGGTCTTTTTCGACGACCTCCTCATCGCGTTGCCGGATGCAACTGCCATCAAGAGGTGAAGGACCTGCTGAACGCCACCTACTAGAAAAACGACCTCGGGTAAGCATGAGCCTTCCTAGGCATGGAGCTCGAGCATGATCGCTCCATGGGTGTCCTACACGTACATCATGCCGCCTATGTCCAGACCTTGTCTGAGCACTTTGCTAAGGACCTGTCCCTCGTCTCAAGAGCATCCTCATCCATGTCGCCCGATGGTCAAGCGATCTTGAAGAGCCCTGATCCAATCGTGGTGAGGAGCCAGTAGACGTGACCTCGTATCTATGTGTCATCGGGTCACTGATGTTCCTGGCGACGATGACATGTCCAGACATTGCATTCGCCATCAACCTCCTCGCCTAGTTCTCTCACGAGTCGCGTCACCTCCACTTCGAGGCCGCACTCCAAGTACTACGCTATGTCGTCCCGACCCCATGGCGAGGCCTCATGTTCAGTCCACAACCGTCCGTTGTTGCAGAGGGCTATATCGATCGTGACTGGGCCGACAATCCGGACGGTAAGAGTCATATTGGCTGGATCTTTCTTGTTGGCGGTACGGCTGTGCCCTGGCGTAGTGGAAATCAAGGTTGCATTGCACGCAACACTGCTGAGGCTGAGCATGTGGCCCTTTGTTCTTGCGCATGTAAGAGCGTGTGGCTGCGTCGCCTGTTGTTCGAGCTACATCAGCCAGTCACGTCCATCACGTTGCACTTTGACAATGAGAGTGACATGGCCATTGCCGACAATGACGGCATGCATCACACACGCACAAAGCACATCAATGTCCACTATCACTATGTGCGTTCACTATCGCATGACGGCAGCATCACCATTGTGTGGGTTGAGACAGCACGATAGCTCGCTGAATTCTTCACAAAGGCACTGAAACGTGACTCGCTCAAGAAGGCTTTGAACGCGGTCAGTGTGTGTCCATGAGTTGCTTTCTCTCTCTACCCTTGTCCGCTTGGTCTCTGTGCTCTTAGCCTGTCCATGTGCACTGTGCATGTGAGTCATGGGGGAGTGTTGGTTTTCACGCATCTCTCATTCTGCTCTGTCATGTCCTCCCGGATTGTGTGTATCGGCGTGCAAATGACTAACGACGCTACTGGAGT
>SZWC01035518.1:0-16924 GCA_023375785.1 Penium margaritaceum | reverse complement strand
AAAAAAAGGACGCGAATGGATATTGGAGGGTCCTGTTCTGCCGGCGATTACGATCACAATGTTTCTTGCGTTAATCTCATTCTGTCCAAAATATAGCAAATTTTCTTAGAGAGAAATCAGAAGCAAAAGGAGACTAACCCGCGATGTTTTGCAAATTTAAGTGGATGACGTGGCATCGTCGGACGGGGGGTGCTATTGTTGCGTGCTACTTAGTGGGGTGTAGTTTTTGCTGGGCGTCGTTTTTGCGCGCTATTCTAGAATGGGTACATGTTTGCGTGCTTGCTTTGAGGGGGGGGCAATTTTGCATGCTCGCTTTGGGGGGGGAGGCTATTCTTGCGTGCTCGCTTTGGGGGGACGCCATTCTTGCGTGCTACATGCAAAAGGGCAATGTTTTTGCATTTTTCTCCTGGTTGTTACCAGGGTTCCAGCGGGGTCATACAGGCATCGACGTGACTGGAAGCAATTCCGACCAAGCAAAAGTGCACCGCCAGTGCGCCACGTGGCTTGAACAGTTCCTAGCATGTGGGGCGACGCATAAGATGAGTAGAGGGTCCGAGACCGCACTTTTGAGCCAGTGGGCTAAGCTTCACATCCCTTTGTCACACAACAACCCTGAACCGATGAATTGATTTGATTTGGGCGAGAACACCGTATACCCCTTTTCTCTGAAAAGAATCCTGACTCCCCACCCCCTCGAAACAATGAGCCTCATTTGCCCATACTACGGAACAATAAGCCACATTCACCTCTGCCTCACCATGATGAACCTAATTCAACAGTTCTGAACTCGCGAGTTTTAAGATCTAGAAACAGTGATGACATACTCCCCTCGTTTCTCAAATGGCAACATGTCGACATCGTAGAGCATGCAACGTCAAGATGTTGGTCATAGTTTTTGCCCAGAAATCACAATCCACTTCATAGACGTGTTTTTTATAATACCGAGGTTGGTTTGTAGGGACATTGCATAGAGGGTTTGAGATGCTCCGTGCATTGAAATGGAACATGCTAAGCGTTATGCAAAGCAAAACATAGGTGGTTTACAAAGATAAAGTGCGGGAAAAAAATGCTACCAGGATTTGGGAAAATTTTAATAACTTTCATTAAGTAGTAAATGTAATCCAAAGAAAATTGGTGAGTTAGTCGAGCATATTCATACAATGCCAAGAATGAGAATGATTCATGCTTTAGCTCTCGATGCTCGAGTCAAGCAATGAGTGAGAAGTCCAAACGTGAGTGGCTGCTTCAAGAAGCTCCACTGAGAAGTCACTAGGCTTGAAGAATATCAACGTACGGCTTCATACAAGTCAGGCACCATAAACAAGATAAAAACATGGACATACTTCGCGACACTTCTCTCCACCTTTCTCAAAGGTGCTTGAAGTAGTAAGAATCAACTGCAACGAAACACACAAGGCTGGGGCAAGTAGCCAAAATTCCCTCGGCCGATTTGCCGAGGGCATTTTCATGCAAAAATCCTTAGGTCATCTCGCGGTGCGCCATGAGAATAACAACAGAAATGCCCATTTGCTCAGTTAAGGGACTTGTGTACACCACGGACATAACACATCCCCCCTTTTTAGCCGCACCATCATGGCGTATTAGCAGACGTAAGCCAGTGATGGCGATACTAGCCATTAATCAAATGATCAACGTCTCTAAGGTCTTCGTAGGGCTCTCGATTGTTTTGCACGGTGTCACAGCCATGCCACTTGACGTGATATCAAATCGTTTTACCACGGTGTCGATGTCCAAAGATATCTCCAATCACGTACTCTGTATTCCTGTCCACTTCTATAAGAAGTAATGGTGTGATGTCTCCGCTTGGGAAGTTCCTGGTGGGGTCCCAGTTGTTCTTAAGCTTGCTCATGTGGAAAATGAGATGAATCACCATGCTATAGGAGAGGCAAAGTTGACCGAAGACAGGGGTTTGCATTCGACGCATCTCAAATGATCCCAACCAACAGTTTTTGAGCTTTCCAAAGTCCCGTCCTCGAAGTTTGATGTTCGGTGAGCTCAAGAGGACGCGATCACGAGCGCTAAACATGTCATCGCTACAATTTCAGTGAGCCACTCGCTTCATGGCTGCTTGTGCCTTGCAAGGGTGTGTCTTATTTCCTCCCAAACACTTGAGAATTCATTGGAGTGAATATCAGCCGTAGGAATGTTGCTCTGACTCCGTAGTCCTGCTTGTGTGGCGTAAAATTTGCCATAAACATCTTTGAACAAAAATTTATCTGTTGCAGTGAAAGTGGTCTCAACTTGCTCTTATATAGCAAGATGAGACGTCACTCTGCATCTTGTCCCACTTGCTATATTTTACCAACTTCTTGAGTGTCTTTTCCTCGCCAAAGTGTCCATCTTGATTGGTATTGTAGAACTCCTTGAATAGAACTCTCTATAGCTCCTTGTGTGGTGAAACAACGACTTGGCGAGTGAATCACCATTGTCAATAGAGGTCATTGAACCATTTTTTGGTTTTTTCATATCCGTCAAGCTCCTCGCAATCCTTTGCAAATTTCCTTCCAAGGTTCGGGTCTCGTTTGATGAGAAATGTGTTGATCTTGACCATCAAATCTGGCTGCTAACTTAGAGCATCCACCGGATTTTTTTTATAGTTAGTACTCGATCCCATAGTTTAAGTTGGACTCGAGGAACTCCATCCATCAAGTTTGCCGAAGATTCAAAGTTGGCCACGTTTTGACACATTTTTGGGCAAAATGGTCAGTGCAGACGACCCATTGTCGCTATTCCAAGAAGCACCATCTTTTCTTGAACATGTACACAACTGCAAGCAATTATTTTTTGTGCAGTGCTCATTTAAGCTCTGGCAGGTGAAGTTTTTAAGAAATACACGCATCCAATTTCTCTCCCTTGCCGTTGTCTTGGACGAGAACGGCTCCGATGGCTTGATTGGACATGGCAATGGTCATGATGTAATCCACCATTGGATCTACCAATTGTAAGGATGGCGTTGAGGTGAAACATTTTTCAAAGAATTGAACACTTCATGTTCATTGTCCCCAAAGTACCACTTGGTGATTTTTTTAGTTATATGAAAGAGAGGAATTCACACTCAAGAAACGTCATTTTTGAATGGATAGTAGTAGTTACAAAAGCCCAAAAACACTATGACGTCCTAAACCTTTGTGGGCATTAGCCAATTAGCGACTCTGAGGAAATAGGACATGCGGCTTCGTTTCGGGTCCACAAGAGCAAATTCCAAGAAAGTACCAGATGCATGCTTCCATTGAAAATTTGTCTTCAATATCTAAAAGATCAGGTGGTATAATGTCGACAAAACAATTTTCAAGCCAATCCAATGTTCACATTGTGAGATATGAAGTTTTAGAATTTTGGTGTCATAAATCGCCAGAGTCTGAGTGACCATGGGCGATGACTCCATGCCTTTGCCTGAAAAAAGGAAAAAAAATTCCAAGGTCAAGACTTGATGGGACAAATATCCAAAAAGGTCCCGGATTATTGGATTTCCTTGTCAGAGTGTGTTGGCCCGGGAAAAAGGTACCTCTCCTTGCCTTTTAGGTGATATGAGATCCTTACATGCTCGCCATGGATACATGGTGATTCTCAATGGGTTTGTGGGTTATGTCACCACTAAGAGTGTGACATGGGAGCATTTTCTAGCCGTGTAGGTTGCGTCTGACTGGTGAGCTTCTTTGCTAGGCTCATTTCCTCTCTTGTGTGAATCTATAGACTCTAGTGTGTGAGCCTTAGCCTCCATGGCTAAGTGGTGTGGCTTGTGAAAGGGCTAACTTCCACAAGCTCTACCCGTTCATGTAGTACGTCGTTTTGAGTGATTCAACAATCATTCTTCAGCACAACTAATGCTTTTTTTATTCCACATGCTTGGTGCTCCAAGACCACCTCTCTCCTCCAGTTCCAACACATACTTTTGGAGCCATATCTTGCTAGTGTCAGCAAGCGCAGGCAGTCACTTTGAGCATGACGGGTTAGGGTCAAACCTTGACCACATCGGAGTTGTATCCTCAATTTCTTTAAGACAATCTTTCCAATTAGCCCAAAATCGCAAAGATATAAAGGTCAGATGCAAAGTTATGCTCAAAAGAAGGTCGGCAAGGGCTACTCTCCATTCTAAGTAAGACAGTCGCCTTGTAATGACCATAACTCTCTCATTTCTTTCCCAAATTCAAATATGGGCACAGTGAAACTTAAATTATTTTTCCTGTGATTTCCATTGGTGTAAAAATCTCTGCATTCCATTTGTAAGTTTGGGAGAAACGCCGTGTACAAGTTGGCTGGTCTAATCTAGAGTAGAAGCAGCAGTGTACCATGTTGTCAAAAGGGCATAACGTACAAAATCCCCTATTGATCACCCTCCCTCATGGTTCGATCTCAAATATTTTGAGCTCAATAATCCAATGGTGGCCTCTCTGTTTCCAAATTCCTTGTTTGCTGTAGTCAAAAGACAATATTCTATCAGAGAGAATTCTAGCCGAAGAAGCAACGGAAATAACAGCAAAAGTAAGAGTAGTGCCGCCACTTAAGGGCGGCGTTCAGCATCACCAAAGCTCAAAATGGTAGCAGCAGGCATGGTGATAGCAGCCCAGCCCTTGGATAGGCAGGAGGGACGCGCCAACATCACGTTTTGGTAGATCAGTACCCACCTCCTGTTGGAGGAGAGGGGCTCGTGCGTGGTGGTGAGCACCGACGAGCCAACTCCAAATCCACAGACAAAAGGCATCACCGCAGCATAGGTGGTGGCTGGGAAGACATTTTAGAAAGGTGTAGTGGATAGAAGTTCATCTACGACTATAATAACAGTGTATGAGGAGTGGAAATAGAAGGACAGGCAGGCCTATGGACTGCTTCTCAACACTATCTCCAACCTGCATCTTTGGTACGTGAGTGATAAGCCTACCGAAAAGGAGGGGTTGGATGCATTGTGCAAGAAGTATGAGAGCGATAATTGTGCATTCCTCATGCTTTTGGAGGAGAAGATGATGGCATTGAAAATGTAGGATGGTGAACGGATGGAGGCGTACTTGGGCAGAACAAAGGATTTGATGAAGCAAATGAAAGCAGCGGGAAACCTTGCTGAAGAGACTTGCTTTATTGTCCTCCTACTAAGGGGATTCCCAACAAGCTATGACACGATTCAAGAAACGTTGAAGTGCAAGCGAACTCTCGACCTCGACTTCACCTACACGCACCTGGTGTTGGTAGAACTGTGCTGCAATGAATGAATGTGCAACGACAGCAACAACAATGGGGCAATGTTTGTGGAAAAAGACTCAAGAAACTACCAAACGTAGTATTCTTAAGAGTAGAGAGGTAAGAAGAAAGGCAACAACCACTACTGCTAAAAAGAGGGGAATTACAAGAAACAGTGCTTTGAGTTCAAGACAGACCGGATGGAGAATCATTAGTAATCGTCATCGCAATCATAGTAGAAGGTGCAACCTCCACAACAATAATCACAACAACTTCAAGAACAAGAACAGTGGAACCAGACTTTAAAATGCCACTTTGGCAACATGAATGTGGGCAAATTGGTATGCAACAACCTCTTTATAACAAAGTCTGACATGTTGTAGGTGGAGAAGGAGGACTTGGCATGGTGCAAGGACTAAGGATGCATGAAGAGTCTAACACACCACAAGGAGTGGTTCTTACACCTACTACCAATTCCCCCTCTACCTATGGCTTTTGGTAATGATCACTTGGTGTATGCTTAGTGGATTAAGATTGTGGACATGTGGTTGAAGAGCGTGCATGATATTGAAGTGGGAGTGTTCCATGGCGTGCTATATGTACCTGATGTTGTGTTCAACCTTCTCTCACTCTCCTCTCTTACAAACATAGGACTGCACGTTGCCCTTGATGACGACTACGGCTACATCCTTGACAAGGAAATAGGAGAGGAGCTGGCTAGATCAATGAAGGAGAGTGTCATGTACCACATAATGGGAACAAGTGCCATCCCGAACACCAAGGGCGGACTAGTAGCAGCCACCCACTGCATGTTGACACTTTTTGCCAGCCTTGGGACTAGAATAAGGGACCTTCACACCCAAAGAAATTGAAGTGTTAAGTAGTATCCATTACGCCGTGCAGTGGATCTTGATGGTAGTATCATTCAACGCCCAATATTCCATGCAAATTCACATCTCACTAGTTTCTTATTTGACAAATAGTACTGGTGCAGCTTATGATAACGTGGATGGGTGGATGAGTCCCCGACCAAGCATTATGTTCAGTTTCTTTTTCAACTTGGTCAGCTCGTGATCGCTTATCCGATAGGCCCCTCAAACAGCAAGTCTGCCTCTCGTCTTCAATCCTCTGTGCTAGTCGATGTCTCATTAAGGAGGTAAGGTTCTTGAGAGTTCTTTAGGGAAAACGTTCACAAAGTCATGGATAAGTTTTGCAAACTCTTTTAGTACTATTGCAAGTTTTGTTGATGCTGATGAGGCTGATGAGGCTGATGATGAGTCATCCGCTACCACTTATGCTTCCTTCATTGACTCAAGATGTATATTCCACGCAAGAGCTCCTCGTCAAAAATAGTACTTGGCCATGTTAAGCGGTATCGGCAGCACAACTTGTCCCTTTTTGGCTATTACAACTTCCTCTGCTGCTCTTACCTCTTCTGCCCTGCTCTTTGATTTTGTCCCAAGCACAAATTTGTTGTCTAGCACTTTCAATCTCTACGTAGAGGTCCTTGCTTTTCAAATCGACCTACGGATCGTGCGAGTACAAGAAATCTTGTCTGAGGATGATTTTGTGGTCGCTCATTGGAAAAGACCTTCAGACTCTTACATCCCGTATATCTCCAACTTATAGTCGTAGTGGTGCTTGTAGTCTTCATGTTTGCAATCTCCCATTGACGATTTTTACTTCAAACACCCCGGGTTTTGTCTCCAAACCTAGTTTTCAAACCATGTGGTTATAGACAAATCTGTTTGAAGCTCCTCCATCCAATAGTGGCGGCATCGTTCTACGACTCTTACATCCTTGGGTTTGAACTTTTACGAGGATCGCTTGCTTGTTGCCCTCGTACCCCTCATTTAATTTTGTGATCTTAGAAACCCTCTATGGTGATGTAGGCCATTCGGATGGGCAATTGCTTGTCCCTAAACGCTACATGGGGACAAGAGTTGTACCTTTCACTCCTGCCATTAGCCGTTTCCAAACTTGCTTTTCTTTTAATTCTACTCTTTTTGACTTGCTTCTTGCTTCAACAATTGCGAGCGATGTCCTCAAGTTTTCTACATTTGTATCAATTTTGTATTTCTCTCTAGTCGACGGCGTCAACTTCCATCATACACGAGGAGTCCCCTGAGTGACTCCTTTCGTTCCCACGATAACTATGGTGATGAGGTTGATAGCAATAGGAATCTAGGATCTAAGCGTTTTCTTGGGTGATGTCCATCCTTTTTGCTGATGCAATCAAAAGTTGAAAATTCTTTGGAATGCCCAAAATGGTGATTTCTTGAAAAATATCTTGCTTGAGGCCATTGTTGAATGTGAAAATAGAGTTCATCGAGGGCGATGTCTACTACGGTGATGATCTTGCAAAAACTTAGTGTGTACTCTACCACATTGGAATGCTGACGAAGACGATGGAGTTTGTATCATGTGTCAGAATTCTCATTTTGTCGTCTAAAGCATGCGAGCATAGTGCACAAGAATTTGGTCCAGTCGGTTTCTGGTGTTAGAGCGTCTTGCCACTATGGGTTAATTTGCTCCAATGGTAGAAAGCCATAGTCAACAATGTGAGACGGGCATTATTCACCGTTGACGCTCTGCAAGTCTTCAACTGCCTTTGAATAGTCTTTCGAACAGACTACCGACTTAGCGTCGTGTCACGCAAAAGCACAGCCGCGAGGTTATATTTTTTTTTATCATCATTGACCACAGCAACATTGAAATACACCTGTAAACTCGTAAGCCACATCCAAACCATCGCTTCCTTTGAGTTTGCAAGATCAAACAATTCTTGTGGAGCCACACAAATTTTGGGTTTGCTTTATGGTTCATTGTTTCTCTTGACAAGAAATGCTTCTTATGCATTTGCGTTGCGAAGAGCCTCCACCACGATTTTGAGCCATTGGAGTAGTTATATGTTGGTTCCCTTGAATGCGAAGATTCGGCTCTCTAGTTCCTCATTGATCCTTGCTTGTTTTCTAGTGCCATGTTTCTTCCCTGTTGTCATCATCCAGGTTGTTTGCAAGAGCGATTGGTTTACCGTCGTTAAGTCTGCGACCGGATTGGTCGTTGAGGCCATGTGGGTTGATCCACTTGCCACAAAGCCCTTTCACACTAGCATTCGCTATCGCTTTTGGGTTTGCGTGCATGGACATGTTCTAATCCTCCATCGCCGGATTGGTTGCCAAAGACCCGCTGCTAGTCATCGGTTGCGCTTGCTCAGTCCATGGCGCAGTTCGAAAGACTGCAGAGTCTTGATGTGCGTGATGCGCTAACAACTTGTGCAAGGTAGTCCTCTAGATGAGTCAAGTAGTTGAATGCCTCTCTAGTACTGCTCTTCTTTGGTACCAAGTGTTATGTCGAACGGAGCGTGGATGGTGAAAACGTAAAAGTTACAAGGCAGAACACGGTTAAGAAATAAGGACACTTGAGCAATTCATTGTTAGCGGTAAGTTTACTCTGATGACAAGAATTGAAATGAAAGAACATGAATATGCAAATGTCAAGCTACAAATGAAGCATAGTCGGGGACGTCATGTAAATTGTTGAGCGACGCGTGTGGAGTCGCATCATGAGTGGTCGGATTCAAGGTCCGCCGAGAAAGTAAGGGTCCTTGAGAATCAATGGTGAAGATGCGATATGCATCTTCATAAATCTAGATTTGTCTCGGTGCATAGAGAAGTTGAACGAAAGCTCCTGATACTTATGTCGTAGATTTGTGAGAGTTGTTGAAGTTGTCAAAAGGTTCGGGAAGATTCACGAAGGGCAGGGGTAGTTGGCTGATTTTCCCTTCACCAACAAAGTGTACATTACGGTCTTGCAATGCGATGGTCTTTTTTTGTAGTAACACAAATGCCAACTCAAAAATATTCGGGACTCGTGTACGTCAAGAATATTACATAGACCCTACTCTTAGCTCAATTCGAAAGGAGAATAATTTTGAAAAAAAATCGAGACTAGTCTAAAACTTAGTTCTATATCCCTCAGGACCAGTCCATAACTTGGGTGGGTGCCATTGAATATAGCCACTCAAATGCAGGTCCGGCCATCATCCAGTTTTGTTGGTTCAGAAATTGCTTCGCCGACGGGGCTTGAAGTGCTTTGCAGCGAACTGCCTAGGGGGGGTGAGGGGATGTGTAATGGCAGGTGGATGCGCAAACCCCGATCTTCCATTGATATGGCTGACAAAGAGTGCCTTCAATTCAGCTACTCGAGGTTGGGCATCCCAACTTGAGCAGCAAGCCTCCGATTTTGCGCATTAGAGGGGTCAACCACGGCACTATTTGAGTAAAACCAGGCATTTGACCACTCGAGACCAGCCCATTGATGTGATTTCTCACGATCACGTCAACCTACAGAGTTTCTCATGACCACTTGGTCGTGTCCATGCCCGTGCACATCTCAAATGCGGACCCAAATGGTGCCAATGTGTCGTTTGGTGATGGACCACTTATTCGGAGCTCACCGAAGACCGTCCTAGAGTCCTAGATGCTATTTGGGACCTTTTGCAATCTTCCTGCAGCTTGTTGGATTTTATTGGTGGACACGCCTTGGGCCCCATTTTGCATGTTTTGCATTATGTGTCCACCGTTTGATGCAGGAAGCATTCACGTGACTATTTATACCTTGCGATACAAATAGTTTAGGTTCTCCTTGAGATCCTCCACGTTTAGGTCTAGACAACATAGCGTTTTATTTGTGTGCTCAGAATTCCAACCAAAACAGTGTTTTTGGGCTGTTTTTAGGATAGACTTTGCACTGCCGAATGCAAAACCCGCCGTGCACCGTGGCATGTATTTATGCTGTGGACCTATCATTTGTCCATTTTCTTTGCATCATTAAGCTATTGGAGCTTATGATACTTCGCATGTCTCCATAGCTTGACTCTTGCTATTCCTTGGAACTCCTTGCTTACAAATGCACCAACTGACAGGATCGTGTTGCCACGTCAACAACAACAAGGTTAGAAAGTATCCTAGTAGTTTCTCATGGTATAAGAGAAGCGAGACCTCTCTTGCCGATATGTGTTGTATAGACACAGTACCGGCAAGAGCAATGAGCGTCACTGTCATCATGTATCCTAAGACTCCTCGCAACCGTTTTAAGCTGCGGCAGTTTCCAGCTGCAACCACCACACTGAGCAACAGTACCACGAGGTGTTAGCAACATACGTTTTGGCTACCCATCTCTACAAAGAAGGAAAAATAAGCTTACAATAGCTCGTGCCAACAGCTGCGAGCACTGGCAGCACACACAATTTACACTCATTGCAGCAATCACGACGTGTTAAGCCGCACGTAGCAACAATAGTATTAGAGCAACAACAATAGTGTAGAAATATTGGCGGCGGTCATAACACCGAGAGCAAGTAGCACTGTTTTACAAATATGCAGAAGTTAAGCAACACTCCGTAAGGCTACGCAGAGCAACTCAAGGTTGTGTATGCATTTGTAGGCTTGCGCAATGCTGCACAAGGCTATGCAAGGTAGGGGGTGACGCGCTCTCCTTTATTTAGGATTCCGCATGACTTCCACCCAAAAAAATGCATACGTAAAATATGCCAACATAACATACGTTGGCAGTTCTCTATTCGCATAGAAACACCGACTCTACTATTGGTTTTGCTGATGTGAGCAATTTTGGGTCAAAAATCAATTCTTTCTTGACGCTTCAACTCCTCGAGAAATGTTGAAGGTTTTGCAATGTGATCAGTTTGACATCTCGGCCTATATTGAACGGTGCGAAAGGCAAAGGACCACTAGATTTCTCTTCCTCCTCATGAGGGGTCACGAGCCTACACTCGCAGACTATTGAGAAACTTTCGAGCTAGTAGATGAGATGCGTTCTCTACAGCAACTACAAACTGAGGCTCTTTGTACGCTCACTGAGCTGCTTCCTGATGAGTCCACATTCCCACGGTAAACCTCTGTGGGAGTCAACGCTGTCATACCCTCTACACAGTAGTCAACATTTGATCGATGAAAGGAGCACGATGCGACCTGCCACCTCTTCATCCTTGGGATGAAGACCTTGACATATCAGGTATGGAGGATGGTACTCTTGAGAGCCAGATTTACATACTTCAAGAGCGTCTTCAGCCGCTTCAAACGAATTCTTGGCCCCCACACACATCTACTTCCTTTTTCTTATAGATCCGATCCTTGCCTGATTCCTACATCAACGACTTTCTTTCTCTTAATGGCTTATCCATTCCTCGTCCTTCTCAACCTGTGGTTGCTCTCCTTATGGAGCAGCAACTTAAAGACTTCGAGACATCAGCTCCACGATATGTCAACGAGGATGGCTTTGACTTCAGGGAGTATAGCCCTACTATCACAATGTGAACCAGGTTATGCATCGCGCACAGTTGTTAACAATGGCTAGGGCAATGCGCAAACTCCTTTACGCCATGCCACGCGAGGATGATGTGGACTTCCGCACGTTCCTTAGAGAGGCCGACATAGAAGAAGATACTGATGCATGTGGGGGCTGGGACATGGCATTGTCCCTTTTTGCTACAGAGAAGCACGCCATCTACGCTGCCCACATTGCATCTTTCACTCCCTTCATCAAGGACTTGCCGAGCCCACAGTCGACTATTGGCAATGGTCCATGTGTATCTACACACGCCTTAGGAGCTCGGGAGGTACACAGCTATGGAATCTTCCACCCCTCATGCTCGGAGTTTATCATGACCACGCAGACATCTTCACAAGGTACAGCAACTCCGTGCTTGAGCCCTTCTACACGTCCCATAAGCTTCTTCCTTGGGTAGATTAGCTTTTCCTGTAGGTGACTTCCGTCTGTGAGGCAGTTGTGGCCCATTACAAGAGTCCGATTGCTGTCGTTGTCAACTTCTAGCTTTTCACTTTTTGGGAGGTGCGAGTGTGTTGTCATAGCTCGGTGGTTCACATAGTATTTGTTTGCCTTTTCTTGTAGATTGTGATGCCTCATGTGGGGGGACACAAAAAGGCATGTGATGATGATGGGCCTTGCAGCACCGATTGGATTCATGAGTCTCACCTTCGTGTCATTTGTTATACCTCCTCACATGTTGCTCTCAGCTCGTGTGAGTCCGCGTATTCCATTGCTCGTTGCATAGTAACGTCATCCAGCCATGATCCTTGAGGCTTTCAAATCATTGACTCTCATGCCACTCACAAAATGACTTGTCTTTGTATTGACTTTGTTCTATTCGATCCAGTTTTGTTTTTTATCCGTTTGCATAGCCTCTGGTCAGTTGTTTTTGGTACGGAGTGTTGGGGTTGTGTGCTTCAATGGTTTGTCTGGCCCCTTGTATCCTCTTCAAGTGCCTTTCANCATCTCGGCCTATATTGAACGGTGCGAAAGGCAAAGGACCACTAGATTTCTCTTCCTCCTCATGAGGGGTCACGAGCCTACACTCGCAGACTATTGAGAAACTTTCGAGCTAGTAGATGAGATGCGTTCTCTACAGCAACTACAAACTGAGGCTCTTTGTACGCTCACTGAGCTGCTTCCTGATGAGTCCACATTCCCACGGTAAACCTCCGTGGGAGTCAACGCTGTCATACCCTCTACATAGTAGTCAACATGTGATCGATGAAAGGAGCACGATGCGACCTGCCACCTCTTCATCCTTGGGATGAAGACCTTGACATATCAGGTATGGAGGATGGTACTCTTGAGAGCCAGATTTACATACTTCAAGAGCGTCTTCAGCCTCTTCAAACGAATTCTTGGCCCCCACACACATCTACTTCCTTTTTCTTATAGATCCGATCCTTGCCTGATTCCTACATCAACGACTTTCTTTCTCTTAATGGCTTATCCATTCATCGTCCTTCTCAACCTGTGGTTGCTCTCCTTATGGAGCAGCAACTTAAAGACTTCGAGACATCAGCTCCACGATATGTCAACGAGGATGGCTTTGACTTCAGGGAGTATAGCCCTACTATCACAATATGAACCAGGTTATGCATCGCGCACAGTTGTTAACAATGGCTAGGGCAATGCGCAAACTCCTTTACGCCATGCCACGCGAGGATGATGTGGACTTCCGCACGTTCCTTAGAGAGGCCGACATAGAAGCAGATACTGATGCATGTGGGGGCTGGGACATGGCATTGTCCCTTTTTGCTACAGAGAAGCACGCCATCTACGCTGCCCACATTGCATCTTTCACTCCCTTCATCAAGGACTTGCCGAGCCCACAGTCGACTATTGGCAATGGTCCATGTGTATCTACACACGCCTTAGGAGCTCGGGAGGTACACAGTTGTGGAATCTTCCACCCCTCATGCTCGGAGTTTATCATGACCACGCAGACATCTTCACAAGGTACAGCAACTCCGTGCTTGAGCCCTTCTACACATCCCATCAGCTTCTTCCTTGGGTAGATTAGCTTTTCCTGTAGGTGACTTCCGCCTGTGAGGCAGTTGTGGCCCATTACAAGAGTCCGATTGCTTTAGTTGTCAACTTCTAGCTTTTCACTCTTTGGGAGGTGCGAGTGTGTTGTCATAGCTCGGTGGTTCACATAGTATTTGTTTGCCTTTTCTTGTACATTGTGATGCCTCATGTGGGGGGGCACAAAAAGGCATGTGATGATGATGGGCCTTGCAGCACCGATTGGATTCATGAGTCTCACCTTCGTGTCGTTTGTTATACCTCCTCACATGCTGCTCTCAGCTCGTGTGAGTCCGCGTATTCCATTGCTCGTTGCATAGTAACGTCATCGAGCCATGATCCTTGAGGCTTTCAAATCATTGACTCTCATGCCACTCACGAAATGACTTGTCTTTGTATTGACTTTGTTCTATTCGATCCAGTTTTGTTTTTTATCCGTTTGCATAGCCTCTGGTCAGTTGTTTTTGGTACGGAGTGTTGGGGTTGTGTGCTTCAATGGTTTGTCTGGCCCCTTGTATCCTCTTCAAGTGCCTTTCATGCGTGACCTTGAGGACATCTTGCTTTCTCTACGTGCTTGTTAACTGATGGGACTCTCTGTGGAGCACAATGCCGACTTCGCGATTGTGACCGTTGTTGATACTCGTACCATTGTTCTTCTTGCCTCTACTGTTGATGACCGGCATCATGTCCATCGGATCTCTTCTTCTCCTTGCTCCCATTCCTCTTCCGCTTGTGTGTTTGTCACTTGTGTTCTCTTTTCTGAGTACCAGCAAGTGCTACATTGTTACCTGTGTCATGTGGGTTTCGACACTATGTCTAAACTTGTTGGGTCACAGCCCGCACTCGATCTTGATGCGGCGTCTTTTGAGAAGTCACTCAAGACCGAATGTATGTTCTGTGATCAAGGTATGACGCACCGCTACACCTCCCTTGACTCCCGTTCTCAAGCTCTCTGCCCACTTGAGTTAGTCCATTCGGGCCTTCTCAGCCCTCTCCTTGTTGAGTATTTGTCTTATTAGGGCCGATAGGTCCTGCTCGTGACCAATGACTTCACTCAAATGTAGTAGGTCTACAGCGTGCGCCAGAAGAGCGATGTTGCTCTCGCAGTTCACCCTTCGCTATTGATGGTTGAGCATCAATCCCGCCACACTATACACATTCCGTTTGGATCGTGACGACAAGTTTCTTGGCAAAATGGATAGTTTCTTTACCGAGCACGGGGTTTTTCACCATTTTTTGTATTGCGACAACGAGTTTCTTAGGAAAATGGTGTCTCTGAACAAAGGAACCACACCATGGAGGATGCACTTTCTGCTATGCGGTTTGAGTGCGGTCTCCAAGAATCCTTTGCATTTGAAGGATTTGCCAACAAGACGTGGGTCTAGAACTGCCTCCCGCATGAAACCCTTCCAAACAACGTGACAAAGTATGAGCTCCGGTTTGTCCACCATGCCGATCTGCCTCTTGCTCGTTTTTTTAGGTCCGTTTCTTCTGTGTGGTACACTTAGGACCAGCATGAGACGAAGGTCTCCCCTCGGAGTCACTTGTGTGCCTTCATAAGCATCTTCCCATAGTCAAAGGCCTGTTGTTTTTGGGATCTCACCCGCCACTGCATTGTTGAGTCCCACAACGCGCCTTCCTTTGAGTCTCTCACGTATCGTGACCTGAGTTTAATCACGTTGATGTCAGTCATGCACGTTCCTACATATGAGGTTTCTCGACGGATGGGGGAGTTAGGGCCTAGGAGTACCTATAATCTAACTGATGTGTATGTTTTAGCCACCTCCACTTCTTTGTCCCTGGCATTTGACAACCCAGGGATCATAGCTGTTGTCCTAGAGACCTCTCCAGCCCAGCGTGTCTCTACCTCTGTTCCCTGACACCCCACAGGCACCCATGATTCTAAGCCCATGTCCACAAGTTACCTCTTACCTGTCAAAGTAGTTATGCATCTGCCCCTGCTAATACACCCAACCCTGTGTCTCCCGTCATTTCACGAGCATCACTCTGGTACAATCTGGTCACTCGTGAGTTTTGCATCATTGGTGATGTAGCAATTGACCTTGTGGTCTTCCGGCCGAGCTCTCTGGTGTGTGCACTCCCTACTCAACGCTCCCCTTCGATGGGGCCTGATCCGCGCACACAAAGGGAAGCTCCCTCATTAGAGGCTGCAGATACTCGGCATGCTGCATGTGAAGATAAGCTTTGTGCTATCCGAGAGCATAACGTTTACGAGCTTGTCGGCCTTCCATAAGGGAGGAAGGCTATTTAGGTAAAGTAGATCTTTTGCAAGAAATTGAAGCCAGATGGCTCACTCAAACGCCACAAGGCTTTGTTGGTTGTCAAGGGGTATTCTTAGTTTGAGGGAATCAATGACATCCACACTGCCCATGTCCGGCGCATGACCTCAGCTCACGCTGTGTTTAGTGTGGTGGCTCAGCATGACTAGGAAGTGCACCTGATGGATGTGAAAAATGCATTCCTTCATGGCTCTCAGGATGAGGAGATTTACAAGGTTTAGGGACTAAGATTTGATGATGTTGACAAGGTTTGATGCTTGTGCATGTTCTTATACCGACTCAAGTCATCTCCTTGGTGCAGGAACAAGGAGATTACAAGCACTGTGTCTCATACAAGATATGTGAGAGCAAGGCACATCCCTCTCTCTTTATCCTTAGGTTGCTTGAGCAGATCATTGCCAACCTGGTGTAACTGGACGACCTGCCATTTGTGTCTCACTCCATGGAGGCCGTAAAGAAGGTCACAGCACTCCTCCCGGTTGCCTACATGATGAAGGATCTTGGTCCTCTAGAGGTGTTTCTTGGAAGGAGATCGAGCGAGACCATAGAAGTTGGACACTTGTGTGACACCATGTCCAATACACACGGGTTTTCGGGGGGGTTTCAGTGACCTCCTTGGCCCAGTGCCCACGGCCTCCACACCCCTCACACCTGGTGGACAATGCCCTTCATGTGGAAGACCCCACATAGCTAGAGGAGACAGCGAATGTGACCTTGTACCTACGTCTCATGGGATCCCTCATATGCATGGCCACAACCACACACCCCGTCATCACTTTTGCCTTTCCATAGTTTGTGTAAGCTGCACATGCTAGAGCCCTTCATGGGATTGTGCGTGTTGTGCAATACGTGGTCTCCACACCGTACCTCAGAATCTACTTTCCTCAATAGTGTTTGGTGGTTCTTGATTGCTACATTGACAACTACTGGGCGTGGAGTCCAAATGGATGCACTCGCACCGGCTACGTGTTCCTCCTTGGTGTTACCATTGTGTCCTGGCACAATGGGAAGCAAAGTTGCATTGCACATAGCCCATCAAAGCTAGAGCATGC
>SZWC01035516.1:0-16932 GCA_023375785.1 Penium margaritaceum | reverse complement strand
GCGGGGGAGAGAAGAAAGGAGGGGTTGGTAGGGGGTCAGTGGAGACCAAGGTAGGATTAGAAGTAGAGAAAGGATGACTATGGCAAAGGAGTAGTTGATGGGGTGTGGAATGAAGTGGAGGGTGGATGTTTGAGGGGAAGGGGGTTTGGAGAGAGGAAGCGTGGAAAGAAGGGGCACAAGGTTTGGGTGGGGAGGGAATGGGGCAAGGATAGGGGATTAGAAAAAAAGGTGAGGGGAAGGGGGTAGGCAGGTTGTGAAAAAGGGCAGGTAGGTGGAGGGAAGGAGGTGGTGCATAGAGTAGTACACAAGAGAATAGGTAAATCCAGGGGGATGCGGGCTAGGAGAGGGAAAAGGGTGGTGGCATTAGTCGTTAGGCATGTTGGCACATTTTTCGCTAGATATGCTGGCTCTTAGATGCGCTCAACCCTCAGCATACGTTTTTTAGTTTGCACTGGCAGTGGACGTGTTGTCTAGGCCATTGGTTGCTAAATGTTATCACCCTTGGGGGTCTCCTCTTTTTGAGTAGGGGCGAGCAGGGCCATTCTGATCTTAGCAATGACCGTGCCCTCATGGCAAAGGCGTGAGGAACATTTTTTGACCTTGGTATCGATTGTGACCTAATGTAGAAGGTGAAAACAGGACCGTCGTGGCTTCAATAGAAACTATGGTCCGAATGGGAAGGGATGACCATGGCATTATGGTCTCACTAACAGCTCTGACCTAAAAAAAAACAGGCAAGGGAGGCTAATGTGGTCATAACAAGGACTATGGTATGAGAGGGAAGGGAGGAGCATTGCCACATTGGCGTCAATAACATTCTTTACCTCACGGTTGAGGCCTTAAACCATAGGTTTGCGGTTGCATAATGTGTTTGTTGCTATTTCCCTGGCTGTGGATGCTGTTCATAATGGGTAAGAGCAACAAATGCTGGTAGTGGGTTTTTTCCTGGTCACCCTCATTAGTTCCATTGTGGATAATTTGAGACAATGTGTACCAATATCCTGATACACACATCTCACGATACAACAGTTACTAAGAGTAAGTAGGACAAAGGCACCACCACTTTTGAAAAGTGATGTGCTCTTCCAACTTGTAACATATGGATTGTGACCATGGCTAACCCATTTTGTGAGTAAAACATAATGAATAATTTCTTTGTGCATGCAATTTATATTCATTGAGGTCCGTTTTCTTGGCCAACACAATCAAAGTGGTTTCATTTTAGTGTGATGTGTGAGAAAACCTGGAGTGCCCAATTAAACAGAGATGAGGGTTGACGCATGTTAGGAAGATTATGTAGGTCAGTGCATTGTGGCATTCGAAGATTTAATTTGATGACAATCTCACATGTAAGATGATTGATTTTGCCAAGATGAGTGCAATGTTTGAAATGAAGAACAAGTGTGCTTACAACTATGTCTAACGGCCTTGGTGCCTCCTGAACTTAAGATCAAGATAGCGAGTGTGTTGCAACCGCCTAGTGGATTTTGGTTTATGTTAAAAACCACCCCAAGGGTGCTGAAAGAGGTACGTTGTACCCTTGTGTAGTCATGAAATATGTGGTATTAACCGAAATCAATGATGTGCAAATCTTGGATTTCGGGTACTTATCAGGTTGTGAAGAGGTACCACCTTGAGAGAAACCTCAAGAACACTTCACTTCATGCATGGGGAAGAGTATAACTTGACTAAAACTCAAAAAGTATCCCTGGCTTCATTTTAGGTAAAAGGAGTTTTGCAATGAAAAATCCCTCACAGTAATTCTCGTGTACTCCTTGTTTGGCTTTAGCGTCCTATTTTTATGTGGTTATGCCAAACTGAAGATTAGATGCTTATGATTTATGTTTAGATTGATGCCTCGTGAAGGCTCCATTTAGTTTATGGCAAGATTGCTTCAACCTGAAATGGCTCATACAACCATTCACGCACTCTTCTTCAAAGACTATTATGAGGAGTGATAGATTATTGTGCCCGTTTTATACATAACACAATCAATTCACAAAAATTTCCATTTTTGTACTTTCTCAAAACTTTTCTTGGGACATATTCATCTTGCATTCAAGTGGGGAAACTTGTAAGTTCTACCTCTGCCATGAACATTGAATGAAAAACAAATAGAATACAAAAAATGTCAGTTGTAGAGTATGTCTTAGTTAGTGGATGTATTCTTGTCAAAGTCCTTGTGTATTGATTGGTAGATAGTGCAATGGAATGTTTATTACTTGAACATGATATCATGAAGAATGTTGCTATCAAACACATTTTTGCGATATATACCAAAGCATTTCAATTTCTCTCTTCCTATGAGACTACCTCTCCCCTGCCCCTTGCCAAAGCTTCGGGTGTACTGGGGGGTTTGTATCGGGGTGTGTATCATATTGAAAATGCACTTTTTTCACTGTTTTATGTTAATTTATTGTATTTTCTTACATTTCCATCAGATACACTCACCATATACACCCCCAAAATGCACTTCCCCTTTTTGGGAGGGGCATGTGTCGGCTCTTGATATCCACCCCCAAATGTTCGAGTATAGGATAAAGTGTAGCTGGTTAGTGTATCTTTTTTACTGTGGACAAAAAAGGTTACACTAATGCATTTGAAGTCTATGGCATCGATTTCAAATGCAGAAGCTCCACCATTGATCTTCAGCAATTGATGGTGTCGATGTAACAAAAATCTTCTCAAATAGGGGGAAGAACAAAGTAATAATTGGTTATCGCATAGAAGAGAGCTTGTGCTCCTTGCTACATCATTTGAATGTATTGAGGTACTGTATCAAAGCCTATATTGTGGCAACCATTATGGTTTTACATTGGTGCATAGTAAATTAGTGTGTTTTGCAGATGTCCATCGCATACATGGACTATAAAGACTTTCCCAAATCACTTTGACTACATGAAGAGAGGGGTCAACGTCAACTATCGATCCCCACCCCAAAAAAAACACTTTGATATAATGGAAAAGTGTAATTCAACACTTCATCAACTGTCTGTGATAGAGAAAAACCATCCACTTGTGAATGTGAAGTTCATGGAATATCTACACACTGCCACAATTGATCATCGACAATGGACAATGTTGATTTAAAAAAGATTTCTTATCAAGAGGAGAATGTTCCACAAAACGCTCATCACATGGTCGGGAACCCACCCACCCTGTTGCCCATGTTCGGGTTGTGCATTGAGGCATGTATCATGGCAACCATGTATTGCTTTCATTAGTTTATAATAAATCAGTGTATTCTTGTACATTTCCATAAGATACAAGGGCCATATACACTCCCCCATTTTATCGTTATCATTCAAGGGGGGTCACCGTCAGCTCTTGATCTTGCCCAAAAGACGAGAGTGTATTGGAAAAGTGTACCTGATCTGTGTATCTCGGTTATGTGATTGTAGAAAATAAAACACTCACGTGTTTGTTGATGATGGTCTGCCTACAGATGGTAACGTCGATGTTGAAGGACCAACGTTTGGTGTGTTGTGTGAAAGGTTGTCAACGGCAGTGGTGGTCCATATTCATATTGGAACTTTGACATAAAACAATTGATGGTTTAGATGTTCTTGTTGATTCTTCTGTTGATGAATCAAGATTTTGTCAAAACGGTCACCACGTTGTCGTGTGCCCCCGCCAAAGTCACATAATGTAATTGGGCTGTATCACGCAACGTGTATAAAAAATAGCAAACAAATGTTAGCTAGTTTATCCCCTGTTTTTTATCCTTGGGCTTCTTGCATCAGGAAACAACGAGAAGTAATGACGGTCTTTGGCACAGCGAGGCAAGCACAAAAAAAATTGATCGCTTGAGTAGCGCCAACAAAGGTAGCAGCGGCAAGTGGGACAGCATCAAGCTGTTGAGTGTGAAGATGTTAATCTGTGGATTTGCTTTAGATAGCTACATGGAAGCTTCTGGAAAGAGGAAGAGGAAGAAGAAGAAGAAGTGAGATACTTCCTTGTCTAGTACCCGCACGTGCACCCGCACCCGCACCCGCACACGCACGCGCACAGGCATGTACCCGCCCACACACACAAGCCTTTGCATGCGAATCCACACCCGCACCAGCACCTGCACGCACACTCGCACCCGAACCTGCATGCGCACCCGCACCTGCACCCACACTCGCATCTGCACCAGCGCCTGCACCCGCACCCGCACCAGCACCCACACCCACAGTGCGCATCCGCAAAGTGTAAATGCACCTTATATCTCTTAGATACCCCAAAGGGGTGCACCTTGACAATAAAGAAGAGCCACTTATGGTAGCCACAAGACCTGCTCTCACTTTAGATGATGGTGATGCCATAAACCTCATACCTAGAGTAATGGATTGTGTTTTTTAGGCAACGAGTACATGAACGAGTACATTATTAGGCAACGACATTCTTTTGACAGGCATGTTGCTTCACCTGTCTTGGAAAGTGTAGAAGGTTGTTCTCCTTGCTTCCCTATTGCAACTGGAGAAACTTTTGGTTCATTCTTGCGTGTTTTGGTGAAGATCAGATGAGAATAACTTGCTATGTCACCCATGAAATCCAGATTGCTACGTCGACCCAACACTTCTGGGATCAAAGCATGATATTGTATGCGTGTGAACACATGGAAGAGATGTGTTGAGCATTGAGATTGGCCCTATGGTTGTGAACAATCAAAACAAGTGTCTACACCTGTATTACCCATCAAAGCAGATACTTGGGCCTCCATTGACAACAGAAATGTGTAGTGCAATGTGTATCGATCATCCAAATGGTAACTTCAGCAAACATTGACCAACAACGACGTGCAATCCATAGAGAAACTCATGATGAATTTTTGGCACTCATACAACCATTGGCAGAGTCTAGCTTGTCGGCGGCATTGATGTGTCATATTTCTGTCATTTCCTGGGGCTTTGTAGCATGCGAATTGTGTTCACAGATACGCTTCACATTTTTCAAAATCCGTTTATGTTACGGGGTTGAGGCACCATCTATTCAGTTCATTGGATCACGGCATCTTACATGTTGCCTTCCAACTTCCCTTCCAACCCAACAGATTGATGCTCCACTCCTTTATGTACCAAAGATCTTGAGGTGGAAAAATACAACACGACAACGACTGCCGCACTCCACAAATCTCGGTTTCCGGAACATGGTGGGAAAACAGGGGTCAACCATCAAAACGGGTACTTTTACTTATTTCTTGACATTAAAATCATCTGCCCTTGCTAACGTCTACCATCATCACGGGTGGGGGAGCGAGCAGGGAACTGGGTGGTGAAATGGGTGAGGGAACGAGACGTCTCCACTGACCATTGAAGTAGGTGAAGATGCATGGTCGGACCATTGATTGGTGTGATTATGCTTGCATCGATAGTAAAAGTAGCCATTGTTGCTAATTGCGTTCCCAATTGATCCAGCTAATCAAAACCAACGGCTCTAAATACAATGCTCTTGCAACATTTCAACATCTTCTATGCATTCAGCAACCTCCTGCGTAAGCACAAGGAGTGAGACCAACATTATCGGTAGCATTAGTAGTAACTGAAGTGTCGGCAGCATTGGTAGCAATATTAGGGGCAACAGTAGAGGCAACATCAACAAAATCTGGAAAGTAGGATCAGTGGTACGATCAGCATCCGCACCACCCCAGCCTCCCGTGCCAGCACCTACCCCGGAACCACCAGCAGATGTGCACGATGAGCAATGTGGGAAATAGCACTAGTTTACAGGCTGAGGCTTACACGAATTGACAAGGGGGTGAGCACCAAGGGTTAGGTGTCTTGTCTGAGTCCACTAGAAGGTCATGTAGGTTAATGGTTTCTAATGGTGGTAAATGGAAGTGAACAATCTGTAGTGTCGAGGGGGGGGCAACGACAATGTCACATCTAGCTCCGAGATTGCTGCGATTGTCGTGACTTCTTATACTCCCAAAGAAAATCTCACATCTGGTTCTGATTTTGTACGCATATGCAAGCGTGTCAAGTTGTCATGGCTTATTCTTGCAATACCATTTGTGATGCAAGATTTTGCTGAGTGATGTCATGTCTCATTTTCTAGCACAATATCCCGTATGTTGCCCATGTGGTTCACCACTATCTTTTTCATCCTTTCAGATGTGAAGTCATTCGTGGCTAATGAGGGTTTGTACAAGGAAGCCTACAAGAATTCGGTGTGCACCATTGGTCATAAACAATGGAAGGGGTTCTTCCCTGTGATCAAGTTTCTGAATGGCAGAGCTAGAAACACGTTCTAGACCTAAACTTTAAACCCATTTCCTACATCAAGTCCAACCACCATTTTGCTGATACTCCAAGTTTTGGCAGCGCACAAAATTTTGGTTGCACAAGTAATGATGATAACTAGAATGGCACTCAACCTTGAGCTGTTTCTATGGCAGCCATGGGTTGTCAAAACTCCCTATCATAGGGAAGAACCAGGTCTTGTTGATTTCATGGTGAAGACTGACACCAAAGGCAACCGATGGCTCTATACGTGTTATAAATTGGAATTTTCCTCGGAGTTGCTAACCAAAGCATCCAATCGGTAGGCATGCATGTTTTCTTTTGTATTGATTCTCCTCTCGTGCATCTTTCATGTTCTTCCCTAAGCCTTAACTCTATTTCATTGTGATTGTTTTGGCTCAGGCACTCCTGCCAAATGGGAGGTAGCCTACGTGATATGCATAGCAAGATTTGTCTTTCGGCGGTGGATCCTCCAGCTACATCATGCGCCAATGGCACGGAAGCTACATATGAAGTAAAGCCGTCCCATTAAACATCGGCTGCTTATGCCCTTAACGAAGCTGAGGTTTTAGCAATGGCATTCCCTTTTTGTCCCAGGTGCAAGGTGAATAGTAGGGGACTTACTTCACCAAGATACCATTTTTGTTTGGCAGGAGAGGTCAGCACACCATGATTGTTGACAAGCTGGGGAACCTATTGATTATGTATTCAACATTATAAGGGTGTTCAATGAAGGTGGAATGTGAGGCATGCGGGATTTTGATCAAATTTGCAGCGTGAGTTAATGAGGGAGTATGTCGGCAACCAAGAGCCTAAGGCACCAACCTCGCCTTGACTTTGCAGTAGCTTACCAGCTAAACATTTTGTTGTGTAGCTTATGCGTGATAACCTTGAATCGTGCGTCCGTGACGTTTTGCGCCTCCTGCCTCTTGGCAGGAGGAACAGGGTGGTGGTCTTGAAGACTCCAACATAATGAAGGGTTACCAAGAGTACGAGTTCATGTTAGGTGGGAAAGCCCAAGAGTTTCCTAAAAAGACCATTGCGACTTCCTCGACTTCCCCTCCTATTCCTGCACCTGCTCTCGATCTTTTCCTTGCTTGTGCTCATGACCCTCTTCCAACTCCCACTCCCGCCTTGGTTCCTGTGGTTACTCCTTCTCTTTAACTTGCGCCTGCCATGATTGCTGTCATTGTTGAAACTGAAACAATTGTCAAAACTGCAACTACTACATCTACTGCTGCGTTTGTCTAGATAGCGGAAAATCTTGCAACCATCACCACTGCGGATATTGAATGAATTGCCGCCAATGACACATCCACCGCAATTGCCACAACTTTTGCCACTTCTACAACAACCGCAATTGCCCTGGCTCTCGCGACAGTGGCCATTGCTGAGTTTGCCGCCATTGCCATGACTTGTGCCTATACTGCGATTGACTCAATTGCTGAGACTCTCGCTCTTTTTGCTACTGTCAATACTGTCAAGACTTTTGCAGGATGTGTTAGCGGAGATTCCAAAGAAGAAGTGACTTGAGGGCACTTGAGATGATATTGTCCATGCATCACATTAAGGGCAAAAGCCATGTCTCCCATACAGGATGTAAGGCATCAATCTTTATGTTCTTTTGTGTTTTTCCTTATTCCCTCAACGGTACTTATGGCATTCGGTAGGTTGTAGGAGAATGCCCAAGTCATGTAGGCTTTGGAAGATAAGATTGACCTGTTAAGGTGTCAGCTATTCAAGCAAAGGCATGAAACGGCCAAAGTTAAGACTGCTCATGTACGTTTAACATATGAGCAACTTATGGCAAACGTGAAGGGTCTCCACAGTGTTGGNGCAAAAGCTTTAGGTTAAGGTGGGAAGTAGCACTGTCGTTGTTCAAAGGTAGTTAGGCGATGTCCATCTCATCATTGTGTTTTTCCTCAAAGAGTTTGAGATGCCTTGATGCATGCCACTAGTATCTTTTCTAGCACGTTTTGTCAAGAGGACGCGCACATTGAAGGGTCCCATAATGATGCATCATCCAAGGTATAGCAGAGCATTCTTTATACATGTCATTGTTTGCCTTTTGCATAAAAGTGTCTGAATGTAGGTTTAGTGTTTAGCAGGCGGATGATGATGAAGAGAGTGCCGAAAGCCAAGCTTGATTGGAGAGAGGTCGATTCACAAATTGAGATGCAACTTCTCTAATTGTGTTCAATTCAATGTGCTTTCCTTTTCCACACACATGACAGAAAATTGTGTCCTGTTCATTTTCTCTTGCAATGAGGAAAGCTGTAAGAATGTGGGCTGACCCAGATTACACTCCTTTATCCAAGAGGAAATATCACAGGTAGACTGTTGTACCAACAAGGTTCAAGGAATACTCATGATTCATGATGTCACTGAGCAGTCACCATACTAGACATTCAAACATTCCATGTTCTATTGAGTCACTTGCCAAATTGCCATTGAAAGCAAAACAAGGCTCTCACTAGCTCCTCTTCATCTTGAAACTTGTCACTCTGGTGTCCCTTGCAACAACCACGTTCTCATCTGTGGTAGATAATGCAAGCCTAATCCCTCTGCCTCTCTGAAAAAGATGATCTTGTTTTCTCAGACTTGGTGGAGAGGAGTAGGAGAAAGTAGGTAGGAAAATGAGCATACGGGGAATTAGTGGGTATGTTATTGAATTCGGAACATGTGGAATGAATAACATAGTGTTCATGAAGACGGCATAACTAAATCTTATTGACACATGTTGAGTAACAATTCATGAGATTTGAAGCACGATGTTATGGTTGGGGTGGTAATTGGAGATGTTAGTCATGAAACAGCATGAAAATGTTTGTATAGGAATGTCATTTCTGTGCACTGTCAATCTCATATTGACAGTACTAATGGCAATGGGATGTGAATATGGAAGGGTGCAAGTATAACAAAACACATGATGAACAATGTGTAATACAATTTTTTCATCACCTCATACAACGATAAGGGAAGAAGGGGAAGCATCTTTGGGTTGTTCTTGTGGATTCTCTTCATAGTGGAGATGGCTCTCGTACTGGCGGAAAAGTAGGAGGTGGAGACATTTTTCTTGGTAGGAGTGCTCATGGAATGCGAGGTCAGTTGATGTGAAGAGGAGATCTCGAACTTGAAGAAGGGCATGTTTGTAGTCTGGCCAGTAGTTTAAGTTCTGTTGGGCTCTCCAGTCCACCATTTCCCTAAACAGTAGTCTTAGATGAATGCATCAAACAAGGACACATCAAGTAACGCCGCTTGAGGCTTCGTCCCACTTGATGAAGTTGTTGTCTTCTTCATCAATGAATTCTAGCAATGGAATCTCATAGATAAGTCTTTGCACATTTGGATCCATGACTAGCTCGGGAGAGACCTTGACATGGAATCCATAGTCTTGGAGAATGCAAATTCTTAGGCAGAAACATTTTAGGACGTGTCTAATATGATTGGTGTTTGCATGTTCGGATGTGTCTGCCGTGACTACTGGATTGTAGAGGATAGCTGAATCAGGCGCGGGGGCAAGCCACGTGCGCGATGTAGTAGAGGTGCGGCAAGGAGTAGAAAACATCCAACATGCCCCCAGACAATTACTACCGACATGGGTTTACAACATCCTGACTCCCATTGACCGCAAACGTGGTCGGACTTCCTTCATGTAGCGTAATGAGACCCTTTCAGTCAGAGAGGTAGAAATGGAACGAAAGTTTTGTTCCGTGCTGATATTGCACAGAACATCCTCAAATCGTGGGGTTATCTTCCTTGAAGGTTCGTGTATCTGTGGTCTTACAATTAGTTCATGTTTAGTCTTGTGTCCATTCACACAAGCATGATGTGCCTACTCTCTAGAGTGACGTCTATGTTGACTTTTCTTCCAGAATTTTGGGGTTCCTGATGAGTTCTATTGCCCATGCGGAAAAATAGTACTAAAGGCTTGAATGCACTTAGGTGCATTTTACTTCTATGTTGTGCTGCACTATTGACGGGGGCGTGATTACATAGAAGGCTGGGAAGCCGTTCAAATGGTGTGTTTCGAGCAAAATAATGACGAAGACAGGCATCGCACACCCATTTGCTATTGGTTTGCTCACGGCCTCTATATTGTTTGTTTATTCTATCATGTCACTCATTGTGTTTACCTACATGTGTTGGATTGTTCAATGACATTTGCTTGAGTTCAAGAGAGGTATTATCATTTGGTGATGTATGGTCAAGTCACGTTTTACATAATGTCGATGTACGTGCTGGTATCTTTGTCTCATCTATGGTTAGTTTAGGAGCAAAAAGAAGTTGTGGACAGTTCTGACTAGAATAGAGGACTAGGCTTGAATTGTCATCCGTGCTCCATACCTACAGCTTGGATTGTGCTAAGCACAGTGCTGTTATCATGCAACTTCTTTGGTAACTTGCCTAAGAGAAGCTTGGTTCAAACGTCACTGCAAATTCAAAATGTGAAACAACAATGTCGAGATCTGGAAAGGTGCATGGCTGGAATTCTATGACCATAGTATGCCTCCCGAGGTGTGTGATGCATATGATACTTTGAGTACTGAAGCAGGATGCCAAAATGCATGCCGCTTCTCGATTGATAATGCCGACATCGTTACGCGATGTGCATTTGTGTCAGATTCACGTACCCGACACGATGATATCTCGTTTCGCACATCGACGTCCATCTTCTATATTGCCAGTACGTTGTAGATTGAGTGACGTGTATACATTGTTGTCATAATGTATGCAGCTTTGTCCCTCGTTTCATTCGTGTGTTGCAACGGGTAAAATCGTTCTCTAGTCGATCATTTCAAGAGGAAATGAATGCATTTCTTTGTCTTCATATTGAAGATGTGTCAAAGTTTGGTATGTTTTTTCACACTCCTGGTGTCGATGTCGCGAGATCTCGAAAAGTTGCCGAATTTTTTTGGGTTCTCACTAAGTATGATTTTTTGTTAATCTTTTCCAGAGTGAGATTCTCCGATCTGGAATCTTACAGAGGTTGTGCCGAACATGCTTTGCCGGCCTTGCAAGCTCTTCAGGTCTGGGGCTACAGTCGTTTTGAAGCGGGTTACAGTACAAGCCAAGTGAAGGCTGCACCGTTTATGTTGCAGGCTCATGTCTTCAAATTACATGGTGCTGGCAAGATTTTTTTTATGAAGCATTCTACTTGGAGTTATGGTTTTAGAAGGTAGTGGATGCAAATTTCTAGTCAGTCTTCGTCCTTGGCACGACTTGAACTTGAAATGTTCATCGTCTGAAACTCAGTGAGTCTTTCCGAAAGTAGAGATTAAATGGAACTGTGGCCGTAGGTGGGAATGGGTTCATATGAGTGAAAACGGGTTGGACCGTTTCGCTCACCCACGCTCATCCGCGACGATGCGCTTTGCCTTGACTTGCGTCGCCCAAGAGAGGACACAATCTGTCCAAGAGATGAAGTGGGTGAAATGTCACCCACCCATTCCCACCTGTGGCCTGTTTGTCTCGCTCCTATTTGCGGTTCATCTAGAATGGGCCATCCAGATTGCAACACTCGTCATGCGAATTGAATGCGAGACATGCATCCTCATTGATTGAGTGCTGCATGATGAGCAAAGGAAGCAATGAGGAGGGTGAGAGATACCGATCCAATTTCAAGCACAGCAAAGAATGCAATTCTCCTTCTAGGGTAGTGCCGTGCCAAGTACACTCATAACGTTTGCATCTTGAGCAGGTTTCAAGGAAGAACCCTCAGGCGAAAGTGTGACATAAAGGGTACGTTGCATTGGGCCTGACTGTCCTCCAAACCTGCGCGCCACCGAGTTGTGTGTGTACTTCCTAACGAGTGCGACTGCTGTCCGGTGACTGTTCTCGATCTTCGCACGGATGCTCGATCGGGGCCCGTGCAAGGCTCAAGTTGTGCGAGCATCGAGGGACGTCGCACTTGCATGCAATGTTACCCAATCTCACCCTAAGGGATGGTGTACTAAAATCGGTGCTCCTAGAGCAGGAGCTCTAAGATTGCAGCGACGCTGCCCTGCTCAAAAAAGCACCTGCTCCATGCTAAAAAAACAGACATTCATAACCGCAGAAGGCTCCTCAAAGGATGGCTTGCATTTGCAGCCAAATTGCAGAACTTGCGAATACGGTTCCCTAAACTGGAATGAAGACTCAAACAGGGTATGCGTGAGCTCTATGCTGCCTTCGGCGCCAGCTCTCTCCTTTTCTGAAAAATACGGCGAAAGATGTTTTAAATGTTCCGGGGATAGTGTTAACTAAGGTGGTTTCTTTGAAAACATGTTTTAAGTTTTGTAAAACGCTCTTGGAGCACTTGCGCCTACGCTAGGATCATGGTTTGGGATGCTCCAAAGTGCTCCTAAGAGCAGCTGTAATAATGGGGGCCGGTGCTGCGTTGATCAAGAGGAGCAGGTGGGGGGGTTGTACCAATTTTGTGCTCAGAATCTAGCGATGCAGCTTGCATGAATTATGTGGCGGCGTTCATGGCGTATTCTCTGTTAGTACCCCCAGAAGAACCTGCTCTGAAGAGCAGGATTTCGGTACACTATCCCTGAATGTGTGGAAGAGAGAAGTTGGGATGTTTACAGGTTGCGTGTCGGGCGAGCGCATTTCGAGAGGGAATATTATGGGTCAATTACTTCAGCTCGCACGACTTCGCCAACTAATGCCTCTAACTAGAATGCCTGGAAAACTATTTCCGTCGCCTAGAGACAGCGCAACTTTTTTGCGATGCCTAGAACTAGTTTCGGCGCTTCGAGAGCCGACGAAGTGCGTCAGATGAAATAGAGCGGACATTCCAAGGGATACGATAACTTTCGGGTCACATGAGGGCTTCTCAACGCAAGAAGATGGAGAAGGGTACATACGAGCCATACAACTGCGTGGACGTCAAGGAAGAAAACGATGAACATGTTGGAATTTGAGTGAAGATATGGTCGTGAATTCATGATGATGAAACTTTTTTCTATCATAATAAAGGAGCCGTGTCAACTCTCGTTAGATGAAGAATGGAGAAGAGGTTATTAAAAAAACAATGATTAAATTTACACAAAGAAATAATATTTAAGTCCAAAAGAAATTGATTCATTTTAAAAACACATGTTTTGAATTTTATTTTACTGTATTTGAATTGAGATAACATGAAAATAATGCAAAAACTTGACTAGAGGAAAAAGGATGAGATCTTGAAATCATGAAATAAGCATTGTAGAAAAAAAATAAATTCCTATTATCTCCATTGAAAAATAATATTATTATTTTATAATATTTATTTTCAAACTAATAGTTAAAAAAGGAATCATAAACATCTTTAAATTTTAATTGTTGAATGATTCATATCTCTTAAGTTTTCAATGAACTAGAAATCTTCTCATGATTTTTGCCATTTCATCCATAGATTTCCTCTTGAATTAATGTAAGAAATGATTTTCCTTGAAAAAAAATATTATTTACAAAAAATAATATACAAATGTATATATTTATATGTAAAAGACAACATAACATAATTCATAGTAAATTATACAAAATTAACATCTAACCTATTTTCAACTATTCAATTGGAAAACTAAAACCTTTGTAGAGGTGAAAAGATAAATTAGAATCAAAGTATTCGAATTATACTTGATAAAGAATTTAATGTGTCAATTAAAAACTATGTATTTAATTATTAAAAAACTAAACATTGATGTGAAAAGAAAATTAATATTTATTCGATTTTTATAAGAAAAATAAACATAAAATAACACTTACTAACTTAAATGGGGGAAATTTTCTACTTCACGTTTGAATGAGTTTTTCTGATACATATCAACAGATGAACTCCTTGTTTTTAAGGATGAAATATAACCATAGACACAAAAAAATCAAATAACGAAGCAATTCATGTTTTAATGCCTTTTGCTCGACCCATGTTTCCAGAAATTAGTTATCTCATTTTTTTAACAATAGGTTGCATTTTAAACTTAGATACAAGTGATGAAAATCAAATTAAATGTGCAAAGTATATCGCAAAATGTATGAATGTTACATCAAATAATGTAGAAATTGGCATTTTTGTTATCATGATAAACTATTTCATGGAAAGTGATATGGAAACCTTTGTGTAAGTATTATTTCCAATACGGTTTTTATGGATGGGAATCCTTAAATTTATTTTTAAATAAGATTATCCTTTCATCTAATTTTTATATGTTTTCTATTTGAATTTATTTAGTAAACCTTGGTGTTTTTATGTAAGTTTATCTGATTTATCCGAAAACATGTTTGTTTGATTAAGTTTTTTTTCTATTTAGTTCCTCTTCTATCATGAATGCTAGACTATTGAGAATTAATTTACCAAAAATCATAATATATAATACTTTGTATAGAGTTATTAGGAACAATCTTATGAAGGAATGCTTTCCATAGAGAATTTAGTACTAGATTTGAAGGACCGTTGATTTTTCCAACTCACAAAGCCGAACGGAATCCAAATAAGATTTCTTTTTGTATATTTTGAATTATTTTAAACATGATGTATTTTTAATGGATTCATAGAATATAATTATTTGAAGATTTTTCATACTTTGGTCTAATAATGACGTATTAATTTTTTTATGCAAAACTAACATTTCATGGCTTTGATGTGACCTAGTAAATGAATATGGAAATTTTGCAATAATGATGTGAACATGAAATCATCATGAAATTTGCTTGTAATGAGAAAAGAAATAAATCGAAATTAAATGCAATGGTCTCACTCTAAAAAAATTCACAGTATTAAATTTAAAAGATAATTTTTTTAATGTTTTATCACGAACAATTTTCTCTCTTACTTGGTCCTGCTTTCAATGTCCATGATGTATGTTGGATGTTGTACTTCACTGCTTTGTTTCAAAATGCCCTCTTTGGACCTGAATCGTTGTTCGGTCCTTCGAAAGTCCTTTCCGTTGCATCGGATGTACGCTGCCGGAAGTCGATGCGCAAAAAGTGGTTCTAGGCATCGCAAAGAAGTTGCGCTGTCTCTACGCGACCAAAATAGTTTTCCAGGCATTCTAGCTAGAGGCATTAGTTGGCGAAGTCGTGCGAGCTGAAGCAATTGACCCGAATATTATCGTTAGTAGTGGCAGCCCTGATTTGCGCTGCGCAATGTGCATGGAACCCAAATTGAGACATGATTAGACACGCATTTCTCATCCTGTCCGCTGTGAGGCTGATGGCCGCGGCTGGCAATGGATGAGTTGTAATTTCATTCAATTCCATTTGCTACATTTCGAACCCCACTCTCTTCGCGGATGGCATTGGGTCATTTTAAGAATCTGGCCATGTTTTTAAATACTCTGACGTCTACGGCCGAGCAGCCTGAACCCCTTACCTATTTGGCCTACTTTGGCGGTCAACCTCCAGATATGGACAACTTTGCTGCTCTTTTCACCTACTCCAGTGAAGTGACGAAGAGGTTTTACGTATTTGGCCGTCGTTTTGCTGCTGTGTTACAGAGCCAGCCATACTTGGAAGTCGTGTCAGCATACTCTGACAGCCTCGAACGTCGCATGTGCGACGCCTGACGTGAAAAGATAACACAATACACGTGTTCAGGGGAGGCCGGGGGGAGGGTGGGGTCGGGGAGATGAAGGACCGTTTGGATAACATTACACGGCCGGGACCACTCGACCGTCTTGTCAATACAGCCTGCATCGACGGCCTAAGGGAATCTTCATCGCGAAAAGGGCTACATTGTCCAAACCCTCGCGTCGACTCATGCGTCGAATACATAAACTGTTTGGTCGGCGACCGACGTGGAGCAACTCAAACACGCCCTTGAAAACAACAAAGCGTGACAGCCTACTTCTCCGTGAAAACGCTCATCTAACCCGTTTGTTGCGATGTCTTACTTTGTAAGGTTTGCCATCAAGTATTAGTTGATAACAGACATTCACAAAACTTCAAGAACAAAACAGTCCTTTAAACTTTAAAATGCATCGTTTGGTTCCTCTCTAGACTGAAACATGATGAAACACATCAATAATGGTGAAAATGTTTCATTATTAATAAAAACTTCAATATTCATATGAATCTACATGATAATGTTTACTTCCATGTAATGATACACATACATGTACATATACATATGCATTTACATGCACATATACCTACACATACATGATTACATATGCATATTAATGTAAGTATCCAAATTCATATAAGTATACATAAACATATACATATACATATACATATACATGTACATGTACATATACATATTCATATACATATACATATACATATACATATACATGTACATATACATATGCATTTACATGCACATATACCTACACATACATGATTACATATGCATATTAATGTAAGTATCCAAATTCATATAAGTATACATAAACATATACATATACATATACATATACATGTACATGTACATATACATATTCATATACATATACATATACATATACATATACATGTACATATACATCTACATATACATATACATATACATATACATATACATATACATATACATATACATATACATATACATATACATATACATATACATATACATATGCATATGCATATACATATACATATACATATACATAGACATATACATAGACATATACATATACATATACATATACATATACATATACATATACATATACAAATACATATACATATACATATACATATACATATACATATACATATACATATACATATACATATA
>SZWC01035511.1:1365-14715 GCA_023375785.1 Penium margaritaceum | reverse complement strand
TACATGTACATATACATATACATATACATATACATAAACATATACATATACATATACATGTACATATACATATACATATACATATACATAAACATATACATATACATATACATGTACATATACATATACATATACATATACATAAACATATACATATACATATACATGTACATATACATATACATATACATATACATATACAGATTCATTTTTCTTGATGAATGATATGGGTGTGCAGATTTCAACTTTATCCCACAAGTTCATGGACAAAATGTGTGCACAATCATTTATGTTTTTGTTACTTTTAATCCACCTTAACATGCATTTTGCATTTAAATTGTGAGTAACCTAGAGAGATCATGCAAATTTATACAATATGAAATTATCATAAGCTTAAACAAAAATCAGAAAAGATGGCTTGATATTTTAAATTATATTACTTTTACTTTTGTTTACAGTAAGAATACTATGAAGAAACCATAAGGAATGATTTGAAGATGTTGAAAATCCCTCGTTATTTCAAAATCGTACTGATTATGGACATTAACATAGACTTTCATGCATCACTCTACACAACGATCTTAAAGTTGGAGCTTACAATAACTATTAACAATGTAATGAATAGCTTTTTCGACTATTCAACTCATTAAATGGTGTTTTAAGTGATCTTTTGCTCCACAAAAGCTGCACACCCCTTTGTCCAAGACATGGTATAATAAAATTTGATAAGGGAGTAAAATCATTTTCAAAATTGAAATGAAAATTTCACAAGTATTTTCAATTATTTTTTGCATAATAATTTGTGTCAAAATACAAATAAAAAGGGTGAAGCTTCTCAGAGAAAAAATTCAAAATGAACATGACATGACAAAGGTTTATCCAATGACGCTACATGTTCATTGGATAAAGAAAATGGCAAATAATACATGAAATCATAGGTTTCAGGCAGAAAAGCTACATAATATATTGCATTTAAAGGAAAAATTCAAAAAATCAAGGTTAAGACCTATTAAGTTATGTTTATTATTTGCCATTGTCCCTTATACTTTAAAAATCAACGATTTCAAGATAATGACACAAGGTGAAAAGGAATATGCATGCATTATTGTACTTATCTCATTTGGTTGTGAAGAGCGTAAAACCATTGAAAAAAAGCAGGATTGGGTATTGCGGATTCTAACAAACATTCACGGACAAATAATGGCTGATTAGCACCACCAAGACGTAAAGGAAAACCGTTATGTAACAAACACTTCGAATACAATTATATCTTACAAATAAAAAAGGATATGGCGGTTTTTGGTGTTGTTCAAATAATCAATATTGTACTACAAAACTTCAAAAGTGACTTAATCAAAGAGAATATTAACCTTGCCTCTGCTTTTGCGTGCATCAAGTTGAACAAACCAATTGACACGACATCAAATAAAAGTCGATGTCTGATTAGGTGTGATTCAAAGTTTGTGTAACCAGTTTTGTCCATTCACTATATGCATTTTTCTCTTGAGATGATCATAGAATGAATTAAGATTTCATTACTAAGGAAAATTTGAAACAGCTTTAGCAACTTTCTCACATGCTTTCATGATAAACCGAAAAACAAACATGCACACAATTCACCGAGTCATTGTTGATGTTATGGGTGTGCATCTTTGCAAAAAAACAATGAAAATTAATGAAAGAAATATTATATAAAATGCCCTAAGAAATAATAGAATTGAAATGAAATTGTATTTTTCGGAAAAGTGATAGACATAAAACATACATTCATATTATCTTACATAGCACATAGGGGGACATGGCTATCAATAGTTTTTTACTTGTGATTTAAAGCTTAGATCTTACTTTATACATACATCACACTGATGTAACATTGATAGATGTTTCAACATGCAGCACTTCCCACGTGAGCATACCCTAATATTTTTCCCCTGTGAACTTGTATCATCATGGTATGATATAAACGAAATGAATCTTCATATGGTCTGATTTTCAAATGATATTAAAAATCTTAAACATGGTATACCTTTGATCTTTTTACATTAAGGTATGATAGAGTATGTAGGTAACTACCCCTCTCGACAAAACCTTGTATCGTTTTGTCAAGGTTTTAAGTGTAAGGTCTTCTGATTCGGATGAGATAAAAAACATTTTATTCAAACTCAAAGAATAAGGGAAACACTTATTCAAATGTTTTCTCTCAAGAAATATTCACTCTCCCCTTCAAAAGTCCCAAAAATCATCCTATCTTTGAGGAGGTGTAGGAGAAAGCTACTCAAAACATTTTTGTGGCATAGATCACAATGGAAATGGATTTTATGATGTATGTTTAGGTGGTAATGCATCCACCACATGGGAAAATCATTATGAATGGAAGGTATGTCAACAATCATGTACATTTGTCTTCAAAAATTTTATTCTTTGTTATTCATAGTGACCTTTCAATGAACTGACCAATACACTTTTCCAAAACTACACAAAATCCTCTGGGGCGTATTTTTCAATCTCAACCTTTCTCTCAAATGAACGTAACATCCTTGGAGCAATGAAGTATAGAGTGTATTCAGATGAGGGTGAGAATTACATGTTTGTGGAACATGAAGGTGAACTGAAGAGTTCCTCTTCCGTGGTGGCCATGATAAACTTACAAGAAGAAGCCACAACGTATATGAAAAGGGCATGTGATTCGTTAGAGACCTAAATCATCTTAGAGACACAATCATATTATTCTCAAAAGAATTATAAAAAACCTCAATTAAACATGTTTTTAATTTTCTCTAAGATACTCTCTCCAATACCCTGTAAAGACATTTTTTTGTATTCGTGAAGGGGGTTCAGATTTGGCAAATCCGCATCTTTAGTAGAAAGTTTATTTCAATAGTAGAATGAAAAGTGTAACTTAACATGTGCTAACATAATAGACAGTTAAATCCATTTGTATAAGAAAATAATGAATACTTGTCTGCACATTTCCTTATGTAGAGTAATACACTCCACATTGCATCCCTCCTATACAATGCCAATGTTTAAGGGAAGAGTGGACAAAATAATTTTGTAAAGTGATATTCGTTGGTGTTATTAGTCTAAAAGAGAGAACACGCAAACCAAGAATTTCAACAATGTTAGAAAAATACATTTGAATGTTTTTCAGTATCCCTCAGCTATAAATTTCATAACTCTTTAGATAAAAACCTACTTTTTATAAAGAATGGGTTTGGGTGTATGTTTGCCACATCCCCCCCTAATTTTTACAACATAAATACACTTATTCATTGTACATTCCCTTATGGGTACACTCATAAATAGACTTCTTAGTTGCAGTTTTCATTAAAAGGGTAGGTTGGATGTATTGAAAAATTGTCTTAACTACTATATCTAGATAACGACTGGAAGAATAAATGAATCGATCATATATCTAAATCTAAGAAGGACCAAGAACATGTACTGTTTTGTGTGTGTACATTACACTTCTTCCTCAGCTCTCCCAACACACTTGATAACTTAAGTGGGAAAAAAGGTAACTTATGTGGTTTTGTTACATCATTGCTTGAGAGATTTATGCTTCTAGTATAAACTTAAAATACATGAAAGGCAAGGTATTCATGAAAGAAGACGATATTGTTGAGTAGAGTTCATCTAACATTTCAAACCATGATGAACAACATTCACGTGTATCATTTTCAATTTCAATCACTTCCACTCATCAATATATCTTATACATATCATTTTCTTTCTATGAGGGGTGTCAAAAATCCCCTCCTCTGATTACGATAGATTAAATTGAAATGTTGTACGGGGGAACACACTTAGGTAGTGGTTGAAAAAACACACGAGTGTTTGGAAAAGTGACATGAATTAAGGAATACATCATTTAAAATTGTTTCTACATCCGAAATACAATTTTTAAATTACTTCTCCAATACAATTTAGATATTTGGTGGTAAAGGGGAAAATATGAGAACGAATCTGATGGGAAAAACCGCTTCCATGCCAAGATTCAGTTAGTTTTAGTGATACCAAGTGGTTGTTGTTCATCTGATTTGTGACTATGGCCAAATGTTTTCCTAAAAATACCAAATCAACTTGAAAGAGGGATGTAATGTAATGTGTTTTTATAATGTGTCTTAAATGAACTCCTTAATGAACTCTCATCATGTAAATTTGAATATTTTGGGGGAACAACTTTGATCTCATATGGCCCTGCAACCTCCATGAAAAATCATTTTTGGATTGTTGGGGTGTATACATGATTACAACTTTAGAGAGTCAATAAAATTTCACAATCATTTTGATCAACGTTTCCCTTTAATGTGTAACTATGATACACTACTTGCAATACTCCACCAATACAATCGTGAAATGTGGGTGACGAAAGCGAATATCATTGACAATGAATACTCGTATAAACATTTCTTCATCTACATCACGCATCTAATTTCATATTCAAGTTCAAGTACGTTTTTGGGGAACCACCATATTATTACGCCGGTCAAAAGTGAAGTGGTTCAGAGTTGGAAATATGTCTTGTCACGTTTTCATAGATTGAGGTTATTTGGGTAATTTTGAAAGGTGGTAAGTGTACTTTGTTGTCACAAGTTTCCAAACTCGAAGATGTATATACAAGATGCTAGCGTAAGAAAATGAGGCTCAGTCGAGTTAATTAAAATTTTTGCGATTCGCATGATGCAACACCGTGCTCTCATGTTTCAAATTGACACGTCCCTCGTTGGTTCGTCAACGGTTTTGAGATTGAAAGGATGGTTTTCAAGGATTGTAAAAGTCGCTTGAGAGATCGTCATCCGTGTTCTTGGGGTCTCGAGAAGTTTTGCAAATGGGAGCAAGCGAGTTCTAGAAATGACTGCAAAAGGGTCGTCATCACGCAAGAATTTTGGGAAATGCAGTGGAATTGCCCTCGAGCGCATGAAAAGATCATCGTGACTAACTCGCAAACTAGGTCATGAGAAGCGAGGTGAAAAGTAGCTCGCTCAAGGTTCTTGCCTTATGTATGTGTGTTTGGCATAACACTTCCATCCCCTCTAGCTGCAACATGTTGGCGCGCTATCAGCTTGGGTAGAGAGTCTTGCATTATAGCCGTTCATGAGGGGATCAATGTCCGACAGTTGGCTGTACGACATCCACAAATTTGTGTGACGTATCGTAATTCTTCCATTTGACCAGATGCTAATCTTCTTCTCCTCACCAACACTGATCAAGGATATCCTCAACCTCACCTTTATGGTCATCATTTGCAATCAGGGTCGGTGGTGTGAGAGCCACGTGTCCAAGAAAATGTATGGTTGGGTCGGCATAGTGCCGGTGTTTGCTCATGTGGAAGACTGGGTTAATCTCCATGTTGTCGAGCAACCAAAGCTTAGCGATGACTTAACTTCACATTTCAAGAATATCAAAAAGGCCTAAATCATCGCGATTTGAGCTTTATGCTGCTTGATTCGCGTATTTTGACCGTCGAAGAGCTAAGAAAAACCCTGTTGCTTGCTTTGAACTCCTTGGTTTGTGAATGCTTATCAGCATGCCGTTTCATGGCTGCCTTAGTTTTTGCAAGGGTTTAACGAGTCTCCTCTCAATTCTTAGAAAATTCACGTCAATGAGTGCCAATGGCGGGGATGTTGCTTTCAATCAGTAAAACTGTGCAAGTTGTTGGTTTTGCTTTATACTCAACCTCAAACGATTTTTTCCCCATTGCGGAAGAGGCTCCTGAGTTGTACGCCAACTCGACAACCGGTAGTTCGAATGCCAAGTCAGTGCCATGTGGTTTGCAAAACGATAAAATAAGCTATTCCAGCATCTGGTTGGTCCACTTGGTTTGTCCATTGCAATCGAGTGCCATTGCAGTTTCTCCATCTGTTATGAGTGACATTGAAAGCTGCAATCGACTCCCATACTGCTGCATCAAGTCTCAACAGACTTGATTAGTGAATCGTGCATCTTGATTGCTTGTGAGTGATTGCGGTATTCCATGCATTCGCACTATCTGGTTAAGTAATAGTCATGCTACTCCTTCAGCGGTTACATTTGCAGTGGTAGGGATGAAATGTGCCATCTTTTAGAACAAGTCATTGACAACAAATATTTCGTCAAACCCCTCAGGTTTTGTCAGGCAAAACTGTCACAAAGTCCATGGAGATGTCAGTCCACGGATTTTTGGGGATTGGTAGTGGTTGTAGCAAACCAAGGGGTTAAATTTGTCAACTCTTGTGTCTTTGGCAGATGTTGTAACGTTTGCAATAGTTTGGAACGTTACTCCCATCTTGTCCCACGAATAAAACTTGGTGATATCCTTTAGGGTCTTGTTGGATTTGAATGTCCTCCTTGGCTTGTTACGTGGCATTCCTCAACAAGCATGTGTCGGAGCTCCTCGACTTCGGGAACGACCATCTGATTTTTCTTTTTTTTTATGCCAATAGAAGCCAGCAAGGTCAAATTGTGACATGTCGGAGCCGCCTGATGTTCGAATCAACATGCAAATAGCTTTGCCAAAAATTGGTTGGCTTGAATCTGAAGTGCGTTGACTTCCATGACATTGGGCTCGCGGCTCAGCGTGTCTGCTGGATACGTTTTTCTTAGCCAATTCTCCATCTCATAGTCAACGTTGGACTCGAGGAACACCATCCATTGTGTTTGTCTTTTGCTCAGGTTTGGCTTCGTTTTTGGATACTTGAGGGCATGGTGCTGTGTTCAAACCACACTTTTTTTACACTCAGAAGTGTCAAGTTTAGAAGGCGTGAATAACCGCAAGAATTCATTTTACATGAACAGTGTAGTTGAGCATTGCATGGTGAAGTTTCTGCAACATATACGCAGTCGATTGCTTGTTTGAAGGCATCCTTGGCCATGACATAGTTGACAGTTAGATCTGCCAATCAAAGGCATAACGCTGAGGACCAAGCTTTACATAAAAACATATACGCTCTTTGTTTGTTGCCTCCCAAAATCCACTTGCATCGACATTTGTCCCTCGTTGACGATGTGGCCGTGAAACTCAATTGACCATTAGCCAAAGTCACACTTCAAGGGCTTCTTGTTACAACCCTCATGATGGATCATCTCCTGGACAAATTGGAGATGACGTGGATGATCCTTTGGCGTTCGATTCTTATAAAGGATGTCGTCAATACACACCACAAAAAATTGAAAAGGTGTGGCCGAAAAACATTGTTCATTACTGCCATGAACATTACGGGGGCGTTTGTGTGTCCATACAGCATAACCATGAACTCAAAGTACCTGTATAGCGTTCAAAAGACAATCTTCTTAACATGTTTGGTGGCGATACCAATTTGGTGGTAGCCGCTCCATAGGTTGATTTTACTAAACATCTTTGCTCCATGTGTTTTGTCAAAATGATTGTGCACCCAAATTAGAGGGTAGCACTTCTTGATCGTAATGTATTTAAATGCCTGATAATCCATGCACATTCACATTTTTTTGTTTTTCGTTTTTACAAATAGTACTTGTGCAGCGTACAATGAGATAGACGATCAAATGAAACATTAAGCTCATCATGTTTGTCAACTTTTGCTTTAGCTCGTGAGCTTGTGGGCGCTCATTTGAGAAGAAACTTTGACGGTTGGTTTGCTTCTAGGTTTGAGCTTGATGTTGTAGTCAATGTCACGTTTGGAAGGGGGTTTGATTAATGATTTGTCGGGAAAGACCCCTTCAAAGTTTTTGAGAGTGGAGCGAACTCTTCTAGTATGTTTGCAAACTTCGATGATGATGAGGCTGATGAGGCTAATGTGGTTGTTGCATCAATTATGGTGATTTATTTGTTACACATCTCTCATAGATCGACATGCACCAACCATACCAAAGCTCATTTCCTAAGGTGTCTCTTCACCACGTTTAGCGCGATTAGTCTGGCTGGTGGCCGTCATGCGCGTGTAATCACTGCTGCTATTGTTGCATTTTCTTTTTCTTCGTGATTGGATTTTGGCTCCTACAAGATTGGTATGAAGATCCGTGGCCTGTCTTGTTCGATGTAGACAGCGATGCTTGTCTAGGAAATTTGTGGATTTTTCTCATATAGGAAATCTAGCCCCAGCATCACCTTCAAGACACTGATTTGAAAAGATCCCCACACAGTTATGTGGTGTAGATCCATGATCTGCAATCATAATGGTTCCTTTAATTGACGCTTGCAAAGTTGCTCAACGAGGGTTTTTCCTTCAAAACCTCATGGTTTGTGCTTCAAACCTAACCTTTTGATCAATTTGATGGATAAATACTAATGCGATGCACCTCCGTTAAGTGACGCTGGCAAGGATTTCTGACTTTTACAACCCCTTGGTTACAATCTTAGTAGTATCGTTGGTTGGTCGTCCTCATATCCCTCATCAAACTTTTAGATATGAGGTACCCCCGTATTAGGCAATCTTAGTCATTCCGATGGGCGATCGTTTGGTGCAAGTTTTTCGGTGGGGGCAAGAGTCTTGCTGTCTACTCTTCTCCTATTTCATTTCCCCATTCTTCTCCTCCTTTTCTCGTTTTCTACAACTTCCCCCTCCTTTCGGTTTGCCAAGTAAAGTTTCACTTGATGTGTGTGATCTATTGCAGGTGTAGTCAATCCGTTGATTTCCTTTTTGCTGTATGGCGTTAACTTCCATCAGGGTTAAGCTCTCCGAGTTCTGCAACCCATGCCCACTACTCTATTACGATTGACATCTAGGGCGCCAATTGTATGATTCGTTGAATTTTTTGTTGAAATCCACGGAGTCGATGCAAGTAACGGCTGCCACTATTTGCGCCGGATCCTTAGTGATGTCGTAGAATGTGAGTGCTTGGCAAATGTCGCGTTTGAGTCCATTGATATAGTGGAAACAAAGCACATCCTGTGTGAGGTTGCTAGTGGTGATGATTTCCCAAAAACGCTTCGTGTACTGTACCATGCTGATTGTTCTTCGAGTCACTTTAGCCATAGCAAACCATTGTTTTCTGGTTTAGCCTATTAAAATGCTGCGAGTGCTTGAGTAATCCCCTTCCCATATCGATGGGGTAATAGTTGATCCCCTTTCCACGTGGGGTGAACTCGCTTGAGAGATACTACGCCTGATGGTGATGATGGGGTAGCCGTTGGATCTCTTCTTTTTGCTACTTGCTGTTGTTAGATGGCCATGAGATCGTCCCACCTATTTAAGGTAGTGATTCGGAAAAGGGAGGCCGGGTGGTTCATCTTTCATTGTCGGAATGAACCCAAGCTGCCGTGAAGTACACTTCCAAACTCGTCATAAAGATCCAGCTCGATTTATGAATGGTTAATCCCTTATTCATATGGAGTGTTGGATGTTGTATTAGAGACACCTTGGAGATTGAAAAAGTATGTATGTTTTCACCATTCACGTTGAGTTGAGGATAATGTTGATGAAGGATGAGGTCCCTTTCTCATTGGATGTTGTCTTTGATCCAAAAAGTGGTCATAAAAAATCAGGTCGGTTTTTTGTCACAAATATTATTCGAATGAGTGAAAATCATATTGTTGAAGTGCAAGCTATTTTTGTGTTGTGTGAATGACAATTCCAATCACTGTCCTCATAAAAAGGTTGGTTGTGAATATTTTATCTATTGAAAAGAGAACAGGCATGAATTTTCCAAATCCAGTGAGGCAAATGAATTTCTTAAGCCATGATTGTTAAACTTGTGGAATGAGTGTTTGCCTCACGGGCTTCTTCATTCATGCAATTTGTCGACATGCCATAAACGACATGTTAATCTTTGGCCATCATGTGAGGCTAGATTTTCCTGTATGAAACGGCCCCATCATCCATGTGGGACTTCAAAACATAAACCAAGCCCTTACCACCATTTTCCTTACAGAAATCATCTTCTTTTTGAAAAATGCATCAAGGTTTTGGCCTTCGAAAACAGAAATTTAATTTAATTCAACTAAATGTTTACAAGGACTATGTTGTACTTAAAAGTTTTTATTGTTACTTTTTGTGAGGATTACATGTGTGGGAAACATTACTAAGCACATCAAAGTGTTGTGAACAGTGTGATTTGTGTTGGTGGAAGTCATTAAGAAAGCTTTTGAAATGGACTTACTGTAATGGATGCGAATGCTTACAACTTCAGTGAAAGAAGTTCTCATGATAGAGATAATGTGAAGCTCCCTCTCAAATTTGAGCATATGGTTGTGCATTTTTACGTGTAGAAATGTTTAATCTGTTGCATTTCAACAGTTTCATTGTGGTTCATAAACCATTATAGAAGGTTGTTTGGAGGGCTTGAGGTTGAGTGGGAAGTTACGTTTCTTGATGTTTTCACTCTGAATCCTTTGTGTCAAGGAGCACCTAGATTGTGACATTTGATTTCATTTTTAGACTATAATCGTTGTCACATGAGTTGGTTCATGCAAAATCAATCATTTTTTATTCGTAGAACATTAAGAATTTTCAAAACAAACACGGGATGGTTGGCATACGAGCATTAAGCATGTTTATTAGCATCAGGATATACTTCCTTATACTTAGGTACAAATTATGTTTTTTCACTTATGTGTTTTTATTAAACCACTCAATTTACCACACACTCTTTCGTCTTTAGGGTTCATTGCTGCTCATGAAGGAAGTATAAAGGCGGAACAACTCAAACCTTTTAATTGAAACTTTTGATACGAGGATGTAATTGTTCTTTTTTATGCATATTTTTCTATTTTTATGCTGAAAATTCAGCTTCAAATTGAGATTGAATTGTTTTTCCTTTCATTTATTTCATTTATCTTTTGAAAAATTAGATTTCATCTCTCTTGTTTTTGTTTTGGCATTGTTAAAAACACATATGGGCAGTTTCTCCACTTGAAGTTTTTGGTTTGCCACGAAAGATGAAGTAAAATGTTGCTTTGATTGATTTTGAGTGCTTAGAGAGAATTAAGATCCTCCCAATGTTACCACATATGAGTTTTGATGGCACTGGTGTTACTTATCAAGCTTTTGATCCTTTTTGTTATGTAAGAGCATCATGCACTGATTCTCCTATAATTCTACTTGCTAGCTGGTAGCATGGAATATGTTGAACCTCTCTCCATTCTCTATTCAAAACCCTGAAATAGAGAGGTGATGGAGAAATCTTTTGATATTGGAGCATGAATAAAGGCAGTCTGGTTTTGCATGGGCGGGGCCGTTCTAAATCATACAAAACCATTCATCATACTATGGCATTTGCTTGTTGAGAAAATGAAATGAAACTTAGGGCCTTCGCTTCATTTTCACTTGCAGTGGAATGACAGGTGTGATTGAGCAATGGTCTTATTATCCACGTCGCCATGCTCAATCAACAAAGGATGTTGCTGACCGAGTATTACGAGAGAGGGGAGGATAGCTTGTTCCTTTTTTTTTCGGAATCGCATATGAATGTCAATCATGAGAGTTGCAGGTAGAATTGTTTTTTTTCCCCGATGGGCTGTTATCTGTTGATTCACCCACGGCCAGTTCTCATTCTCACGCATGTCACCAAGCACTGCAGCGATGTCGTGTATTCCAGCTGTCGAAGTTGCCGGTTGACGGAATTGCGCATTCTGTTCATGTCGTGAAAAGATCCTGGGCACCGTCTGCCCCAATAATTTTCTTTCTAAACAGTTCAATCATGGCTAGATTGGATGGTTGCAATCGCCTTACAGATATAATATAACCTTCTACAACAGCTGCAATATGATTATGGGTGAGGCTGGGTGTCATTGAAATTGGTCGTTGGGCTCCTCATCAGTTGATTTTAGCGATGACTGCAACTTCCTGTCCGTTTAGATGCTGCCTTTAGTTACGTAGCTTGGCACTTCAAGATGATCCGTCCGGATAAACTCAAGGCTTCCCTCGTTCAACAATCCTAGCGGGCCGCACACTGGACATTGATGATTGAATGGAATCGGCCCCAAAATCTCCGTGTCCACCAATAATGGTGAACATCGATAGTTGGAACCTCGTCATGCGTCTGTGTTTGGAAAGAGGCGCGTCGGATCTGATCGCCTGCGCCAGTCTTCTGACTGGCGTCGATGATGATTGCTACGCAGCTCGCAATTCCTGGGCTCCACATGTCCAAACAAATGAGCAACAAAGTATCCGGTAGCATCCAACGACTGATTTCAACGACACCCTGCCTCACCCTGGCCACGGCTGGCAAGGGGTGGGTGGGAATGGGAGTCCCGCCTGCTCTTTTGCTGACATCATCATCCGTGCTTCGCGGTAGTTTCGTCGCCGAAAAGTGGGTGAAACGGAGCCCACTCACCCACTTTTTCATCGCACTCGCGCATCGTTGTCCGTTTCACAAGACGACAAGAAAATGGGCTTCGCAACATTTCGCACAAATGGACATCGATTCGCAACCATAGCTACATTGAGAAGGACTTGACGGGACTCGGAGGCTGTCCACTTCAACCGGAAGGCAACGACATATGAAGAAATCTTCATTGTCCGCTATATGCGAAGGCCTGCCTTGACGTCGTCTGCGCGCCAAACCCCACCATCGCGCCAAGTCACACGCACACGTCGCAGAACTTTGTCGCACACTTCCAAGCCTAAAACGAGACATTAACTTTGTGCTTTTGTAACCCAAAACCAAGTCGTCATCCTTTTCCTAGCTTCCGCGTCGAAAAAGCTGTCGTTTCCCACGAGTTCCAGCCAATTCATTCACATTCGGGAAATTGGTTTACAAACATCCCCATGGTTCATCCAGTATTATTGGCCGTAACCTTACTTTGCGGACGACTCAAACTTTTATGGGGAAGTTCATTAGACAGCTAAGATGTGGGATGAAATTCACTTGAAATCAGAGGGATATGCTTACAAAACATAAAAGTATACGAAAGATGAAAACAAAATGCACTTATCTTTGATCGTTCTAAACTTATCATCAAGACAAAAGAAACAAAAACAATTATTCATATACGCAACAACCCATGTTATGTATCTACATATAGAACGTATGCTTGAATGTATGCATTCATTAAGATAGAAGTAGTAACATAACAGTGTATATAGATCACCATAAAGATATAGGTATACATAAAATTGTAAGAATATGTGTGCATCTACATATAGATCTAGAAATTGCCATACTTTTCTACATATATGGATATAAATATAGGCATGGGTATAGATTCAGATATGGGTATACATATAGATATAGATGGAGATATACATATAGATATAAATAGATATAGATATAGACATAGATATAATTATAGATATAGACATAGATATAGATATAGATATGGATATAAATATAGATATAGATATAGATATAGATATAGATATAGATATAGATATAGATATAGATATAGATATAGATATAGATATAGATATAGATATGGATATAGATATAGATATAGATATAGATATAGATATA
>SZWC01035505.1:6873-16948 GCA_023375785.1 Penium margaritaceum | reverse complement strand
TGTGACGGCCTCAACTAAGAGCTGCCTCCGTAAGATATTACTGCTGCCTTACTGCTGACCTCACTGGCGCAGACGCATGGAGCGGCAACAGGAAGGTCCTCAACTCGTCGAGGGTTTTACACTCCGCACCATGCCAATCCGACGGACATTGAGAGCTTCTTCTTTCTGAACATGTTCCTGCACCGCCCGATCATCCTGACGATGTGAAGCGGTAGCGGAGCTGGGTTTGCGCCATCTCGCTGACGGTCTGAGGGAAGGGCACAGAATTCGTAGGCAAATCCGCTCGCAAGATGGCGAGAGGACGGGACAGGGTAGATCAATTTCTGTTTTTCGTAACCACCCTGCCAAAGGGGAATGGACGGGACAGGGCTTCGCTGACGCCCGACTAGTGAAAATCGACTGGCCCGAGGGAATTGTGATGGTCTTTGTCCGTAGCTATGAAAGAGTGGCCAAATACATTAAAGGTCTCGTTTGGATCAAATACTTCTCCTGTAAATGGCACGATTTGGGCAGCGTGACCGGCTTGCCAGTTGCTTCGTTGCCAGCTTTATGACTACATAAACTCTCAGTCCTGGCCTTTGAAACAAGAGATTGGGCGTTCTTCGAGATCGTCGCTGCATCCCCGTGGTTGTCGCAGCAACTTTTGCTAGCCGTAAGATGATCAATTCTGAAGTTCGTAACTGCCGGCTCTCGATATGTATACACAAAGACAAAGGTGAACAAATACAAGAGCGATGAGGCTAGGGTATACAGAAGATCAATCACATCCTTATCCCGATTCTATCGGACGATGTCTGATGGCGTTGTCAGGAATGCTTTTTCTTGAACTCCCCTTGCCGCGGGTCTGCTTACGTCTGCGAGAGGCCTGTTCGAAGGTTTGTCCATTCAAAGTTTCAAACTGAAAACCCCGGACGTCCGGTACATCACACGATTCCGGGCTCCAGAAGCGCACACTGCGTTGTGAACCCAACGGCCTTCGTTGTCTTTTTGGGTTACATAGTAACCTTATTGCGATCACTTTTCTTGCAAAAAATCGGATTTTATGATTGGTCCGTCCTCGCCAATTTCTGGTCAGACTTCTGAGGACGGACAGAACACGCTTGTGCGATGTTCCCGGGTCAAAAACGGAAATTTGTCATATAAATCATGAACGAAGGGTGTAAAGAGCTGGGGAAAAAATGGGAATGCTGGATTGCGGTGGAATAATTCATTTCATGTATTTAAACGTAGAAGTAACGTCTTTGTGTACATCATGAACATATCGTGTGATACAATTAATGTGGAATGACTTGAATCACTTTTCTTCCTCTTTTCGGGTACATAAAAAGTAGTTCACTTTTCTTGAGAAAAATCCGATTTTATGATTGGTCCGTCCACACGAATTTCTTCGCTGACGGCCGGTCGGACTTCTAAGCACGGACGGAACAACCTTGTGTGGTGTTCCCGGGTCAAAAACGGGAAGTGGTCATGTACATGATGAACGAAGGGTGTAAAGAGATGGAAAAAATTGGGAATGCCGGCTTGCCCTGTAATAATTTATTTCTTGTATTTAAACGTATAAATAATGCCTCTGTGTACACTAAAAATATATTGTGTGGTACAATTAATGTGGAATGACTTCAATCACTTTCCTTTGTCTTTTTGGGTATATAGAAAGAAGTTCACTTTCATGATCCTCGTTGCTACATCTATGTCTTTCATTTAATGTATGGTTGGTGAACTTGAGCTCAGACACCGAATGGAAAAAAGGTATACGATGTACCCGGGTAAAAAATGCAATGTAGTAAGGTATACTTCAATGAGTACGGGAAAGAAGACATGAACGTGTTAGTTGGACGTCTATCTACTATTGGAGGAAAATAGTGCTATTCATGTGGATGTTTTTCGTCAAAGCAAATATGTTTCTAGCAACTTTTTGTGGGGCAATGATGTGGACATTTTGGGAGCAAGTGCAATGTAGCTGGACTACTGTGACGAAAATTCTCTTTGTATACGGCGACATCTTTCATCTATGTACCTCGAAAATGTTTTCACAATGTTTCCCCAACGGCTACAATGTTTTGGTACCCTTTACCTGTTTACCCTTGTAATTTTTGAGTTGTGTACGTTGTTACCCGTGTACCTTTAACTAATACTACCCCAAAAAATCTGGGGCAAATATTCTCCTACACCTGGAATATTTTATGTACTTCTCTACTTGTCTACTTGTCTACCTTCATACATGTCTGCTTTGTTATTTGTGCAACTCTAACGCAAGCTACGCCGAACAAATTCGATAGCATTTTCTCTACAAGTGGATCACTTTAACTACCTTTCTACTTGTCTACCTCTATATCTTTTCACCCTTGTAGATCGCTTTTGTTGTGCATGTAATGTATGCTACCTTCAGAAAATTTTGGCAACATTTCCCCTACACTACCAAACACTTTAACTTCCTCCTTACCTATCTACCTATCGACATTTTTACCCCACTACCTCGTTATCTATCTATCGTTGTTGGTTCATGTATTCGTTTAAGCGTGCATGGACGTTATGGAACTATGGCACCCATATGGTGCGTACAAGATGGAGCAGTATAGCTCCAAGTCAACCTCTGATGGGTTGTTGGGAAATGATGTCTCCTTGCATCATCCCGACAAGAAAATATTGATGGTACAGTACACTTACCTCCTTACCTTGCTTACCTGTGATGTCAGGTGTCTTGGGTTTGCACCGCGATGGTTGTATAATGTACACTCTTTGTCCTGAAGTAATCGTATACATATTGAGTATTGTGAACGATGTCAAAATCATCCATAGTCAGATGTTGAGGCACAATTGTGAATTTGCACGATACGCGTTGTTTGATGTCTTGTCGACATTGTTGAGGGTTCGTGCAACTGTTGTTCCATACCGAAGAGTTGTGGCGAGTGTGCGTTGCATAAATGCCCGTGAAAAACGACACCTATTCACAGTGCCACTAAGCTGACACCACGACTTGTTACTTGGACCACGACGAACAAGTCACGGCATGTCTAGACAACAAAACACAAACACGGCCATCGATGAATAACTGTGCGACGCTACAGATGCAGACTTCACAGCCCGTCACAAGAACCAAGACTAGGTTGATCCTCCGCAGGTTCACCAGCCCAACCGTGGTACAATGACACACTCTGGATGGGTAGCTCCCCATTGTACCCCAACCCCACGCGCTATCGACCCTATTTTACATCCTACCAACAAACAACGTGCAAAAGTGTCATGATGCACAACGCACCTTGTGGAAAACGCCAAATGTTGTCGTGAAATGTATATATCAATAGCTGCCGACGCATGACATTCACTTCACAAGATACAAATGTTAGACTGTCTTATCGATTTTTTTGAGAGTTTTTACAACTCTCGTCCCATACGAAAGAGTTGTGCCGAGTGCGTGATGGAGAAATGCCCATAAAAACGACACCTATGCACAGTGCGACTAAGCTGACCCGACGACGTATTACTTGGACCACGACAAACAAGTCACGGCATGTCTACATAGCAAAACACAAGCACGTCCACCGATGAACAACGGTGCGACGCTACGGATGCAGACTTCACAGCCCATCACAAGAACCAAGACTGCGTTGGTCCTTCGCAGGTTCACCGGCCCAACCGTGGTACAATGACACACTCTGGATGGGTAGCTCCCCATTGTACCCCAACGCCACGCGCTATCGACCCTATCTTACATCCTACCAACAAACAACGTGCAAAAGTGTCATGATGCACAACGTACCTTGTGGAAAATGCCGAATGTTGTCGTGAAATGTATCTATCAATGGCTGTCGACGCATGACATTCACTTCACAAGATACAAATGATAGACTGTCTTGTCGACTTTTTTGAGAGTTTTTACAACTCTCGTCCCATACGAAAGAGTTGTGCCGAGTGCGTGATGGAGAAAGGCCCATAAAAACGACACCTATGCACAGTGCGACTAAGCTGACCCGACGACATATTACTTGGACCACGACAAACAAGTCACGGCATGTCTAGACAACAAAACACAAGCACGTCCAGCGATGAACAACGGTGCGACGCTACGGATGCGGACTTCACAGCCCATCACAAGAACCAAGACTGCGTTGGTCCTTCGCAGGTTCACCGGCCCAACCGTGGTACAATGACACACTCTGCATGGGTAGCTCCCCATTGTACCCCAACGCCACGCGCTATCGACCCTATCTCACATCCTACTGACAAACAACGTGCAAAAGTGTCATGATGTACAACGTACCTTGTGGAAAATGCCGAATGTTGTCGTGAAATGTATCTATCAATGGCTGTAAACGCATGACATTCACTTCACAAGATACAAATGATAGACTGTCTTGTCGACTTTTTTGAGAGTTTTTACAACTCTCGTCCCATACGAAAGAGTTGTGCCGAGTGCGTGATGGAGAAATGCCCATGAAAACGACACCTATGCACAGTGCGACTAAGCTGACCCGACGACGTATTACTTGGACCACGACGAACAAGTCACGGCATGTCTAGACAACAAAACACAAGCACGTCCATCGATGAACAACGGTGCGACGCTACGGATGCGGACTTCACAGCCCATCACAAGAACCAAGACTGCGTTGGTCCTTCGCAGGTTCACCGGCCCAACCGTGGTACAATGACACACTCTGGATGGGTAGCTCCCCATTGTACCCCAACGCCATGCGCTATCGACCCTATCTCACATCCTATTGACAAACAACGTGCAAAAGTGACATGATGTACAACATACATTGTGGAAAATGCCGATTGTTGTCGTGAAATGTATCTATCAATGGCTGTCGACGCATGACATTCACTTCACAAGATACAAATGATAGACTGTCTTTTCGACTTTTTTGAGAGTTTTTACAACTCTCTTCCCATACGAAAGAGTTGTGCCGAGTGCGTGATGGAGAAATGCCCATGAAAACGACACCTATGCACAGTGCGACTAAGCTGACCCGACGACGTATTACTTGGACCACGACGAACAAGTCACGGCATGTCTAGACAACAAAACACAAGCACGTCCATCGATGAACAACGGTGCGACGCTACGGATGCGGACTTCACAGCCCATCACAAGAACCAAGACTGCGTTGGTCCTTCGCAGGTTCACCGGCCCAACCGTGGTACAATGACACACTCTGGATGGGTAGCTCCCCATTGTACCCCAACGCCACGCGCTATCGACCCTATCTCACNAACGACACCTATGCACAGTGCGACTAAGCTGACCCGACGACGTATTACTTGGACCACGACGAACAAGTCACGGCATGTCTAGACAACAAAACACAAGCACGTCCATCGATGAACAACGGTGCGACGCTACGGATGCGGACTTCACAGCCCATCACAAGAACCAAGACTGCGTTGGTCCTTCGCAGGTTCACCGGCCCAACCGTGGTACAATGACACACTCTGGATGGGTAGCTCCCCATTGTACCCCAACGCCACGCGCTATCGACCCTATCTCACATCCTACTGACAAACAACGTGCAAAAGTGTCATGATGTACAACGTACCTTGTGGAAAATGCCGAATGTTGTCATGAAATGTATCTATCAATGGCTGTCGACGCATGACATTCACTTCACAAGATACAAATGTTTGACTGTCTTGTCGACTTTGCTGAGAATTTTTACAACTCTTGTCTCATACGAAAGAGTTGTGCTGAGTGCATGATGGAGAAATGCCTATAAAGACGACATCTATGCACAGTGCGACTAAGCTGACCCGACGACGTATTACTTGGACCACGACGAACAAGTCACGGCATGTCTAGATAACAAAACATAAGCACGTCCATCGATGAACAACGGTGCGACGCTACGGATGCAGACTTCACAACCCATCACAAGAACCAAGACTGTGTTGATCCTCTGCAGGTTCACCAGCCCAACCGTGGTACAATGACACACTCTGGATGGGTAGCTTCCTTTTGTACCCCAACGCCACGCGCTATCGACCCTATCTTACATCCTACCAACAAACAACGTGCAAAAGTGTCATGATGCACAACGTACCTTGTGGAAAATGCTGAATGCTGTCGTGAAATGTATCTATCAATGGCTGTCGACGCATGACATTCACTTCACAAGATACAAATGTTAGACTGTCTTGTCAACTTTGTTGAGAGTTTTTACAGCTCTCGTCCCATACGAAAGAGTTGTGCCGAGTGCATGATGGAGAAATGCCCATAAAAACGACACCTATGCACAGTGCGACTAAGCTGACCCGACGACGTATGTGTCTATGAATGGTTGTCAACGCATGAGTTTCACTTTACCGGATGCAAATGCTAGATCCTCTTGTCGACTTTGTTAAGAGTTTTTACAACTCTCGCCCCATACACAAGAGTTTTCCCAAGTGTGTGATGGAGAAATGCCAAAACAATGACACATATGCACAGTGCGACTAAGCTGACCCGACGAGGGAGTACTTGGACCACAATGAACAAGTCATGCCTATACAATAAAACACAAGTACGACCATCAATGAAGAACAGTGCCACGCAACAGATGTAGACTTCACAGCCTGTCACAAGAACCAAGACTGCGTTGATCCTATGCATGCTCACTTGCCCAACCGTGGTACAATGAGACACTCTGGATGGGTATCTCCCCATTGTACCCTAACTCCACGCGCTATTGACTCTATCTCACATTATCCTCATTGACAGCGTGCAAAAGTGTCATGATGTTCAACGTACCTTGTGGAAGATGTCGAACGTTGTCGTGACATGTGTCCATTGATGGCGGTCGCTGTCGTCGTTGCTGTTGCGGGAGTTGCTACTGATGCGGCCGTTACGACTTCGTTGCTGTTACACATGCTTCTGTGTACTGGGTGTGCGATGGAGAAATGCCCATGAAAACAGCCCTAATGCAAAGTGGGATTAAGCCAACACCAGGACTATTACTTGGACCACGACGAACGCGTCACAATATGGCTCAACAACAATGTGCAAGTACGACCATCGATGAAGAATTGTGTGACGCTACGAACGCAAACTTCACAGGCCAACACAACAACCAAGTCTGCATTGACTCTCCACAGGTTGACCACCCCAACTTTGGTACAATAGCACAATTTGGATAGTAACGATCGTTGCAATGGCTCAAAACATGTCCATTTCCACAATTTGTAATTTTTCATTGCTTTGGATTGTGACTGTATTTGACAGGATTTTCCTCGCTGTTCATAGCTTCAAACTGTCACATATGATAACCATCTGTCAAATGTATTATCGTTGCATGTACGGGTCACAAAGGCCAAGTTTTAAAGTCAGAAACATGCACAACATGAAGATTGAATTTTGTCTGCACAAATCTGCATATCGCATCATGGTCTCAAACATCCTTCGACTGTCAATATGCATTTGATGATTTCTCTGGGGACATCATGCAGTTGTCAAGTGTTGTCGATAAAGACTTCTGCGGACTCTGATCGTCAGAACAACCAACCTGCATGTTGCAACACACGTGAGCATGAGTGACAGGTGCATAGACTACTGATAACTACATGTGAGATATATTTACAAGGTTTTTGATAGTGACTTACATTGTTTGAAGGGCCTGGACTTTCAGCATGAGCAGTTGGACTTGTGAGATATGTACGTGTTGGTGATGTAATGCGCCGCTGCAAATGTAGTTCATATGAAACAAAAGATGCCTTCACATATATGACATCTTTAGGGGTAAAATGCCACGAAAGTGTTGGAAAGACAGTGGAGCATTTACCTTGTCATTGCGTACTGGAGGGTGCACTTCAAGCAAGTCGTATGTCTGCTGCAGATTGGAGCTGTTGATTTGTATCTGTGTGACATGAGACCTGCTGTGTTAGACATATGCAATCTCGCCAACATAAGCTTACATTGTTGTTGATTTACCTTTGTGTGTAGCCAGACATCGTGCACGTTGTGTTCAGCTTCTGACAACAGCTTGTGGATTTCCTCATGGTCTTCATCCTTTAGCATGGGCACTGTCCTCCCTCGTAAGAGAAACATCTGAGCTTGTGGTCCCACAACAGTCGCTCTCTCGGGATGTGCCTCTGCATGTGCAACATCCATGGATGTATCATAAACATGGTCCCATGTCATGGCAGTTAGAAACATGAAAGATTGTGTCATAGCCACTCACCCGCAGCATGCAGAAGAACTGTGAAAACGCCTTGCTCCGTGCTGATAACTACATGCTCACTGCACTCGTACTTCTTGTCGAGGAAGTCAAAGAAGATCTCGTATCGGCATGCCGTGCCATCTGGCATGCGTTGGGTGTACTGGGTGCTTTCGTTGTATCGCAGGCTTGTCACTCTCGCACTCATGTGGACAATGAGAGTGTCGAAAGAACTGTTCTTTAGAAACATCCACGTGTAGTCGAATCTGCATGTAAATGATATCAAAATGTCACTAGGACATGTAGCTTGCTAGCCAAGAATACCACTTGTTATTATCAGTCACGGACAGGAACTTACTTAGAGATGCCATGCATTGTTGGCAGTTCGTTCCTGTCCACTCCTTCCCTCACAATGTTCAACAGTGCCTTGTTCGTGATCTCGTGGACCATTGACCTGCAATGTGTATCGTGGAACAAGAGTGCTAGTTCACAAGTACACACTTGTAGTACACGCAACTACAAAAGCTACTATTCTACTCACCCTCGCCCGGCTTTCAGGGTACCATCTTTGTAGTACATCCCATTGATAGCGACCACTGTGTCGTTGTTCAAGAATGGCGGGATCTCAAGAGTGAGAGCGCCCCATACGAATCCCACGAGCGCCATGTCATCTGCATACATGATGAAATCCTGCTATGTTGCGGCCGAAACCTTCGTTCCATCCATGACGCCGACTGCGAGACCAAGCTGCCATGACAAGGGGAGTGATGTCAATGGAAGTCGTATCTTGTTAGTGATAAGATGTGTTCTCATGTGAAACAATGCAATGCGATGTGATGTGATGCGATGTGATGCATTACAATGCAATGCAATGCAATCAATGTGATGCCATACGATTGATGCGATGTGATGTGATAGTGTGGTGTTTTGTTATGTGCTGTGATGCAATGCGATGCGATGCGATGTGATGTGATTGTGATGTGATGCAACAGTGATAGTAACAGTGATAATGAAAGTGACAGCGATAGCGAAAGCGACAGTTACAGTGACAGTGATTGCAACAGCGACAGAGACAGCCTCAGCAACAGCCACAGCGTAAGCCACTGCAACAGCCACAGCCACAGCGACAGGGACAGTGACATCGACAGCAAACCTGACAATGACATCGACATCGACATTGACGTCGACGACAATTTCGACATCGACATCAATAGTGACAGCAACAGCAACAGCGACAGCGACATCGACATCGACATCGACATCGACATCGACATTGACATCGACATCAACATCAACATGAAAACCGACATCGACATTGCCATCAACCTTGACAGTGACAGTGAATGTTGTTCTTACCGGTGAACGTTTTGGTGGAACGAAACGCTTCAATGATGGGCGCATCATGTCGTTGTTGAAAATGGCGGTAAGGACCTGGTCCACCTCGCCTTCGGCATATGTGCTGGGCACGGCATATGACTCGCCCATTGTCCAGTTCAGGGTGCACTCGTGGGTAAGACTGGTGTACCTGCAATACTTCGGAGGATAATCATGAGACATACGCTCACACATGGTGACACGGGTGCATACTTGTCATATTTCCACATACCGATCCCTTGTGGATGAAGTGGTTGTGTTGTACACATCGTAAATCTTCCATCGTTGCCAACTCTCCGCAAAAGACTCCGCCATGTGCTTTTTTGTTGTTCCTGAGTGCTCTCCAGGAATGATCCATGTAGGCACCTTCATGTCGATAACCTTACCAGAAGTGTCCGCCAGATGGATTCGGGGGTCAAGCTGGGCTTTGTCACTCATGGGAAGGTCTACATTGATGACCAGAGCGTGAAGATGAAAGCGTTTGAATCGCGGTTGCAGCTCTGCAATGGTTGCGAGCCGTGACTGTACATAAACAAAGACAAAGTGTCATTCATGGCATTGACACATACGAC
>SZWC01035498.1:0-16959 GCA_023375785.1 Penium margaritaceum | reverse complement strand
TGTATGTGTATGTGTATTTGTATGTGTATGTGTATGTGTATGTGTATGTGTATGTGTATGTGTATGTGTATGTGTATGTGTATGTGTATGTGTATGTGTATATGTATATGTATATGTATATGTATATATGTATTTGTATATGTATATGTATATGTATATGCATATGCATATGTATATGTATATGTATATGTATATGTATATGTATATGTATATGTATATGTATATGTATATTTATATGTATATGTATATGTATATGTATATGTACATGTAAATGTATGTATATGTTAATGTATATGTTTATGTGTATGTATATGTATGTGTATCTGTATGTATATGTATATGGACATCTACATGTACATACAGGGATGGGAGCGGTAGTACCAAAAAAACAGTAATGCACGTTTTTGTACCATGTCTTGGAGCACACCGCGGTACGGTATTTAATGTCACAGTACCGGTACGGTATCCATAGTAACATCTTGAGATATTGCACGAGTAACGCGGTGCGGTACAATGGTACCGTACCGCGTTACTCAAAGTGCTTCGAATTCCAAATAGTCACAACAAGACAAAAATAGCATTGCCATTCTTGTGGACACGACGAGCAAAGGGTGTGGATGATAGATAAAGCGGATCTTTGCGCTAATACTTGACGACGATGGTAAAAAATCAAAGAAATTTTTAGAGTACCGTGGTTTTGATTGTATAACGTGAGTATCGCCAAATAAGTTCTTAAAAAAATATTTGTTTCGTGTAGCGCAGAATATTCAGCAAGAATAATGATACCGCGGTACGGTACACATTTTTGTCAGAATAATGTGGTATGTTATACCGTCGATATACGATATCGCATCTGCCATCCCTATGTATACATGTATTTTTGAAGTCATCTGGAAGGGTGCATAACTTATTTGTTAAGTAGGGCGGCACCAACACCCTTGCGGTTCGGGTAGAAGGGCGATTTGCCTCCTCTTACAAGCGGGACGATTTGGGAGAGGGGCGGACTTGTACTTAGCTTCCATTCTTGCTCGACAATGTCTGAGACGCCCCCATTATGAGAAGAATTGACAGGTCGCCCCCATTCTTGAAACTTATAACCAAGTCACCCCCACTTGTTGTGCTCTGGGGAATCATGGCTTGTTCGCCCAGTACTGATGAAGTTTCTTTGACGTCTTGCCGCCAAAATTGGGGTTGAATTAGCCATAATTCTTTGAATGGGGGCAGTCTGGAAAAGTAGAACAAAATGCGGGTGATTTTGGTAGGATTGTTTTGAAGGAGGGCGATGTAAGGAAGTTTATCAGAATGGGGGCTTCTCTTACATGGTCAGCCTAAAATGGGGGTTTTCGGGGAATTAGCCGCTGGGAGAGCCCGATATGAAGTGATATGCGTTCCCGCTCGAGGGACACCCCCCCCCCCCCCCCCCCCCCCCCCCCCCCCCCCGCCCTCGGCGTTCACCATGGGTCCTCGATTACTATGGTATTCTTTTGTTGTTGTATGGAGGACAAAAAACGTTTAATCGTGTGAGCTTTGCTTGATCTTCGCATGTCAGATTCACATGTGCGAGTTTTCTGAGGTTGTCAGGGCATACTGACCAGGCATTCAAGAATGGCCGGAACTGTAATCCGTTGTAAAAAAGACTGCCATACATATAATCCGTTGAGAGTATTGCTCTGCAGTAGATGAATCTGCAACGAGGTTTGCCAGATCTGTTCGTCGATCTGCAAAGCAGACAGAATTGGTAGGAGGTTTCGGTTTGTCGGCTGTACACATAAGAGAATTTAGAAACACCGCAGGATCCGCAAAATAGCTTTCCAACAAGCTCTGCGATTCTCTCTCCCCCATAACCCCCTCGATCTCTTTCTTCTTTGGTCTCCGTCTTTACAGGACGTGTTTCTATCGCTCGTCAGAGCTTTGGGCGATCCTGTGAAGGCATCTGTGAACAAGCGTCNCGCCGTTGACTTTCTGACTCTACGGAGATATCGGTATCTCACCACTGTTTTCAACCTATCGACTTTTAGTCCGAGCGATTCGGACGGTTCAATCCTTACCACAATTGTTGTTACAACCGATCGTCTACGTAAGTAGTCCATCTTGCAAGAACCCCTAAAACTCCGTCCGAAACCTCAGAAAAAGAAACACTTGCTTTCTCGTTTCCATTTGTGGTCAAGGTTCTTCATTGAGGGTTTGTTTGGATAGGCCCGCATAGAGCCTGGCAGACGCACAAGACTGCGACCTCGGACGTCGCAGTCCGGATCGTGTTACTTTCTGTAAGTGATGCTTACACTACCGAGGGGGGGCGAAGTCCGACAGCATTGACTCACTGGCGGTGTGTTCAACCGCGCTGGTTGGAGTAACGGTTGGTAAGGAGGCGTCTGTAGCGGTCAAAACGCAGAACACCGCGACCGTCAGGCTCTATTCGGGCCTATCCAAACGCACCCTGAGTGTTCGCCCTTAAATGGCCAATGCGGCTGGGTGAGAATCGAGTAACCTTGCGCGGGCCAGATAGAAGCTGGTTTGCGAAGGTATTTCGGTTTTCAAACGTTTTCTGAATGTTTTTGAAACAAAAAGCCTCGTTATCCGATGAACGCGTGAGTTATGCAAGCCTCAATGCATGCAACTAAATCGCGTGAACTGAGCTCACGAGAGCCAACTCAGTTCGCCTTTGCGATATCTTGGGAGCCGATTGGATGCACAAACGCACGAGAATTGTCGGCGAGCTGCCGTAGAGGCGTTTTAGCGCGGCTCAAAAAACGATCCTACTCAAACATCTGTCTTTGCAGAAAGGAAACCTCTCATGACATGGCAACCTAAAACGTGAGCGGGGGCAAGGTTTCACGAATGGAAGGTCAACCCTGATCGGAGGGAAAGTCAAACCTTAGGAAAGAGACAGCAAAGGGGTCCAAACCATCTGTTATATGTAACCTACATCAGCATAACTTTTCAATCCATTCTCTTCTTCAAATCCAATTCACTTTCTTTAATCACCATATGTGCGAGACAAATTAGTCTAGAATATGGATTTTCCCTTCATCCGCAGTCCTGGGATGATGTCTGTTTCTGTTTCGAGCAAGCCAGTGACTTCAGCAGGCGATGAGAGTATGACAGTGTCTAAGTATGGATATGACTCACATCATATCCAAGAGGACGATCAGTAAAAAAGTGTCTCATACCCATTTAGCCTTGACCTCAAGGTATAACATCGGCATCGGCATTCGTGGGCTATATCATCCCCAAAAATGAAGCATTTTGTGTAGTTCAAACATGAAGTGGGCACATGTTTATGTCCACGAGCACATGCTAAATGAACGGTAATGCCCCATGTGACGAGTACGGCCACGTGAGGTAGCAACTTAAACAAGTTACCTAGTATTTGGATCCTCGACAACCATGGTCATCTCAATCACACATCACAATGTACTAAGTGTGAATAAAAAAGCAAAAAATTTAGAAGTGGTTCTCTCAAATGAGTTTTGACATAATAGGTCAAAGGGAAACTAGGTTAGAGGACAATCTTGATGTTACGTCAAACATTTGTTTTCTGTAGTTGTAAACATACATCAAACCCTCAATCCAAGACAAATTCTTATTCAATTGGACCATGAAAGGAGACCAATGGGTACTGAAATCATGCTTTGGAACCAATAAGTCAATATGAAAGAACTAAACTGTTGTCCAACAAAGTAGAGATCGACTCATTCAATTCATGCATTCGTTTTCAAACTTTTCTTTCTTTCTTTGTTATGTGGTCACCTTGTTAATTCCATACCAGACTCAACTTAGAGATACTGGACTAAGGATGAGGCTAACAACAATGTCAGAAATAGCAGTTTACAATAATTTTGTGTTCATGAAGCTCCACAACAATCATGTATCAGTTTTCCTTTCTAGGGCTAGTTATGCTAAATACAGCATTTTTATGTGGATTGCTCAAGCCATAAAAGGCTCACACCTCATTTACCCCTCATCAAAACAGATCTTGGTCTCTTTCACAAGAACCTCATCCAAATGTCCTCCATACAGACTAGGAAAACAATTTGACTTTGAAGAAATTTTGTGAAGAAGTTGGAAAAACAATCTGGAGCAGTTTTACTAACATGTTTTTTGTAAGATGGAGGTGGAAGTTGCCGGTAACCTTCAAAGTAGAGGATGTGGGAGCTCTCAATTCCACTCAAGGGGCAACTCGAGGGTTAGTTAAAGCCTCCCAACTCCATTGTAAAATCCATGAACTATGGCATTGGGTGCCAACACAAAGTAGTATGGCCTTGAAAGTCGAAAAGCCGTAGAACCACTGGAGCCTTGTGATATGGAGCACTCCCTTTTCTCTAATGTGAGTCTAAGTGATTATGAGGAGAAAGAAAATAGTTTTCACGATGTCTCCATCAACATAAATCCTCCATCAGCTACTACAACATAAGGAACACCTCCTACGGCACCACCATCAGATGCTTTTCCGTTGTCAAATTTCGCCAACATGGAATTGGACAATGAGGATTTTTGGAGGCTTACTTTTGTGCATAATCCAGGCAAGGAAAACATTGTTTTTGATTTCTCCTTCACCGCCCATGCTCTTGGAAGGGGCACCGATGGAACAAGCAGCGGAGGTGGCGCCCTTCAATGTGGGAAACATGGAGTCATTAACTCTTATTTTGCCGATGGGTGGAACTGAGGCCGAGCCTTCATGCGAGTTCCCAAATGTGGATACTCCTACTGTGCGAGACGGCAAGAGATAAGGAAGGCGCCATGCTTTGGCTTCTTTGTGCGAAGAGAGTGTTGTGACAAGCATTCAGACGATGGCTAGAGACCAAATAGATGATGACAATACTGGTTCAGTGCCTCTAGGGTATAACGTAAGGCAATGCGTCCGGATGAGAAGGCAAAAGTAGCTTCAGGTATGCTGATTGGAGAAGGATCGGACAGTGGTGATTTTGTCATGTTGGATAGACTTAACATAAACACCAAAGAGAGGTGGTGGTTTTATAGGGCCATCTCATTCAGCTTGCAAATTTGGTGATGATGGAAATTGACTCCCTAGATGCAATGCTAACCTCTAAACTTCATGATCAATTTTGTCAAATTAAGCTTTTTAGAAATATTTTCTAGCTCCATAGAAAGTGGTGAGTAGTGTTTGCGACCTTTGCTAAGGGAAGGGGAAGTGGTGCTGCCCGGATGCTTTGCTTGCAATATCAATCGGCAAAGTGATGAGTTAAGTCTGAATGCGTTCCATGGTGACATCATCCCTAACTTCCTGAGTTCGTCTTGAAGACGCCATCGTAGTCATGCTTGTTGCATGTCCTAGAATATGTGCTACATTTTGGTATTGTTCACCAGAGTTGTAGATGATGGAACTGTCATAGTTGACATGGAAGAAATATCTCCCTCTTTTGGTCGAGCTTTGCGAGTTGAGTGCAACATTGCAGAATTATCCACGATACTCATGGAAAATGTTGTATTTTTAAGATATTTAGGCTTGTTTGTTCTGACTTTGTCAATTGGTAGTGTGTAAAGTATATTTTCCATGTCCACTAACTCAACCAGAAATCATGTGGCGCTCCAGCTTTGCTAGGTGACAATGTGTAAAGTGTTGTACGCATGTCTGTTACCATAGCGGACAAATAAACTACCTCTGCAGCTGTGTACAAGGATAGTGTTTAGAGTGTTGTGCCCATGTTTGCCACCATTACAAAGAAATCTAATGCCACTCCAGCTTCATCAACCGGTAGTGTGTACAGTTTCGTGGAAATGTCTCTTGCCATAACTAAGAAATCTATTATCACTCCAGCATTTTTTGTCGATGGTGCTTAGAGTGTTGCAACGGTGTGTGCTACCGTTGTGAAAAAAATTGCTATTGCCCTTGCTTTGACATTTGGTAATGTGTATAGTGTTGCATCGGTTTCCACTATCGTTGCGGACACATTTGTTGATACCTGAGCCTTTTCAGCAAGGTATGTGTAGAGTGAAATTTCCGGATCAACTACGATTGCGGACACATTTGCTACCGCACAAGCTTCTTCAGCAGGTAGTGTGAGGAATGTTGCATCTTGGTCTGTTCCTTTTCTTCACACATCTACTATTGCTCTAACTTTATGAATTTGTACTGTGAAGAATTTTGCGCCCATGTTGGCTGCCTTTTTATACAAATCTACTAAAGATCCAACTTTGTCACCTTGTTTGATGTTGAAAACAATAGTAGTAATTGTTGTCTCTCCTAACCATCTTTTTGCATTTCTAGCTTCCTCAGCTAGTAATCTATCAAATGTTGTTGCTATTTTTACTTCCCTTATGGGTGAATCTACAACTTCTTTAGCTTCTTCAGATCGCATTATGTAAGACGCTATAGGAATTTCTACCATTCTTGTCAGAGGATCTATATCATCACCAACATTTTTAGCATAAATTGTGTATGATGGAGTGAATGATGTTGTTCCTTCTGTATGATGTCTGGCTTATTTTGAGGCAAAGTTTCCAGGAGCAGAGTGCACATATGTTCACAGTTTGGTGTACATTTTTGGTGTGTACAATTATGGTGAAAGCCTGTTCTTGAATGCGTTCGAAGTCCTCAACCTCGTTCATGTCAAATCTGTCATTTGCCTTGCCTTTCATGGTATTCCGTGTGTACTAAGGCCTTCCTTGTCTTCAAAAGCCTTTGCGGTGCTGTGATACCAAGTGAAGACTTATGTAAGGTGAATTTGTGAAAGTGGACTCAATTTTGGAAGGGCAAGGCATGGACGGAGGAAAGTGAGATATATGCAAGAATTTGTAGATGAATTGAAGTAGTACATGGAGTGGTCCCTAAACCTGCTAAAGGGATGTAACCACAACTGTAGACTTGTGAACCCATGGGGCACTCTCCCTTGATGCCTCGAGACTCGATCTTGAAAATGAGACCTATAGCAAGCTCCTTGTAGGGGCACTTGCTTGCATTGATAAAGGCACAGGGTTTTGTAGGAGGTACGTCCTTAGGCACAAGATTGCACTTTTAGAGGCTAAGCCTTGCAATGGCCAACTCTGGAGTAGCTGCTTGGACACAACTTGAAGGCTATTTGAGAATATCTAATCAAATGTGAATGCATTTCATGATAATTGAAGGCATGAGAGAATGAAATGGATTAAGTCCCTAATGTAAGACTGGAAGGGCCTCTTTTGATGCTCTTGAATTTGAGGTAGTGGGTACTTAACTAACCACCTGAGTGGTCACATAACCACCTACGCTAGCTGAAAAGGCATGTGAAAGATGAAGAGTTACTTAGAGCGAAAAGGCCACTTGCTGTTGGAGAGCCAATAGAGGTTGAAGATGCAGTGGTAGTTCAAGGTGCACTAAGAGGTCTTAGGAGGTTGTAGTAGGATGTTTACCAACTATCCTTGAGCTGGAAACTACAGGATCATCCCTTCTAAGGTCTCCAATTGCACCTTGGATGTTCTCAAGGCAAAGATAAGGACCTCGCTTCTCTTTATTTAAGGAGGTATGTTTTCCATCGCTCCAAAGTAGATAAATTGCATCATAAGATGTATTTTGGCCTAACTCAGCCATCAAAATCAGATGAATCACAACAAAAGCCAAATGTAGTCGGACGGTCAATTCGACCCTCAAAGCTTGTAGTATGAAGGGGTTGGTTGGCAACCACCCCTCAGTTATATTAGGGCTTCAACTGGCCAGCCATGCGTTGGCCACTTGCTAGCTGGCTAGGTTTCTCGCAACATGTCCGATGACTAGCCACCCACTGGAAAACCACTAGTTACAGATTGAGTTGATGGCTCATTCGGCAGCCAAAAGGCCACCATGGCCTCAAGGGCGATGCTTATGGCTTTGTGCCTTTACCCTCCCTTTCCCTCCTCACCAATGAGAGTGAGTGAGGATGAGGGATAGAGAGAGAAAAAGCAAAAGGTGCTCGAGAGATGTGAATGCGGAATTGTGGATTTTGTCTTGCATGCAACACTTTTGTGTAGTCGCGTCAAAAAGGATAGTCCAGTTCGGTTAGGTTGAAATACAAGTTTTAAAACTACTAAAACTTGTGTGAATTCACAAGTTTGAGGCAATACCTCTTTCGTTTCAAACCCTGAACGATGGGATGAGGCAAACCTGGTATTAGCCTTTGTTGCCTCCAAGTATTTCTGTCTCGTCTTGCACTGGTCATTGATGTCATTCACCAAAAGAGTGACGCGGAGGGGAAAATCCTTTGAGCAAGCTCTGGACCCCGTTTGCAAAATTCCAATGATGACCTAAGTGTAGGAGGTGGAGAATAATCCATGATAGTTGTTTTGAAAGGAGGATGACCCTCTGAACCAAGTGTTCAATGGTTTTGGCGGCTATAATGGCCGTAAAATCTTACAAAATCTTATTGTAGTAGAAAAAATGCTAGAGAGGGGTATGATCTGACAATTTGTTTTCCAGTATCGTACATTGAGTAAGAATATTTCGGAAGAGATTTATGTTTTTCTACCATATCCTCTTAGCTTCTCATATTTACAAGGGGGTAAGGTGGATTTTCCTTAGACAAGGTGGGATGTGCCCATCCTCAAATCACCAAAATATTTGCTCTCCGCTAGGCTCAATATCCTATTTTTCAATTATAAATGAGGGCATTATGCTTGCCAAATAGAAGGGACTCTAATGGCTTAGAAAAGAAGAAAGAGGAGAGCACCATTTTGAGATTTTTTTATGGCCGCGACATTGCCATGGAGGATAAAGAGGGTGCGTCCAAGGAGGCAAAAGGCAAGCCAAGAGAATGCAAAAGAGGCAAAGGAGGAACAAAAGACAATTTAGGAGGGAGCGTATGGGAGTAAAAATTCTTAGTTAGAGTTGACGCACCATCCTCACCTTTTTCTGCGGTACTCAAATTCTTATAGCTTATCAAATGTTTTTTTTTTCTGGGCTCTTCAATTCTTTTATGCATTTTGTCACGGTATTGGGCTTTCCTTACAATGCAAAATATTGTTTTGTTTGTTGCATCTTAGCCTGACTTTGATAGATAAGATAGATAACTGAATAATACTTTCTATCTAGTGATTTTTTCCACTATGGTGGCCAAGAAAGATAGAAATACATTCTAAAATTGCCTTATGGATTGCTAGAGGAAGATGACTTTGAGAGGCGACACTTCCACAAGGTTGTGGGGTGACCCTCATAATGGTCTTCGCATACTAGTTGCATGGTTGAAGGAATGGTAAGTGTCACACTGTCCAAGACCAACAAGGGAAAGGTGGAGATGGTCTTACCACAAGCCCTTGACGGATTCCAAAATTTACTACAAGCACGGTTAGCAAACCTAAGGTAATCATATTGTTGAAGGCAACCGTCTCCACCCACGGTCACACCAGGATGCGTAAGGAAGTGAAGAAACTGATTAAGAAGTATGTTGACGTTCATGTGGACATCCCCCACATGACATACGACGTGTTCGAGGAAGACCATCGGTCTTGGACAGTGTCACACTCTAGAAGACTCCACCCAGTTAGTGGGGCAATTTTACCATGCCGCATCTTGAAGAAAAGCCCTTGAAGTATGTGAAAAAAGTGTGGGATGCGCAATAGCCACACTTAGAGTGGTAGCCCATGCCATGGGAGGCCTTTTGTGCCATCATGCACAAGAGGTGAACGAAGGGTGAGGAGGTGCAAAGTGCCTTTCACAAGATCAATGAGTTTGAGCTGTTGGGTAACTCACTTTGGGCTTATTTACAGGAGTGAACAACAATTATGGTGGAAGCGAAAACCTTCAACAAGGGTGATTAGATGGAGAGCTTTAAGTCACTTTGTGCTTGTTGCTTAAGTAGTTACGTGAGGGTCTTCCTAGCCAAAAGGTGAATGATATGGCCACAATGATAAGAATCAGCCACTCCTGGACAAGCTTGAGGGTATTGCATGTTTACATGAGTAAGGTTCATGCAAAAATCTTGAACCAATAGTGAGATGCACTGCTAAATACGCATGCACAAAAAATCAATCATGCGCATCGACACTGCAAGAGGTACACGGGTAGCTACGTTATGGGGCAATACAAAGGGTGAGAAATCTTTTAGACGCTTTAGTCAAGAAGACTAGTGGGCAAAAGGTCTTAAACAAGAAGGGACACTGTGATAATGACAAGCAACTGTCGGTGCGTGAGCGTAGTTATACAATCTCCTGCGATAGATTGTGCCCCAATTTCATGTAGCGTGACCAATGGAGGTCTGAGTGCCTTGAAGCTGCCGGTTGTGGACAAAAGGATATGGCCTTAGCCACAAGAGAAAAACCTCTAGAAGATGGTGCAACTGGAGGCTACGGATACAGCTATGGACAAGGCCTCGGTCGAGGCAATGGGCCCATGTGCAGATACAGGCAAGGTTGTGGCGCAGGTTTCTTCTTCCCTTGAGTGAAGTTCATTGGGAAAATAGAGTATGGGTTCATATTTTAGATAAATATGTTAAAAAAACATTAATTTTGGATGATATAAAAGTTTTCTTTTGTTTTCTACCCTCTTCTTGAATCTTATTCTACCCCTACTAACCACCAATGCATAATAAACCTTAAATCTTTGAATGAGATACGTAATCAAACATGCTTAACGATGGGAACACAAACCACTAGACATACGTTGTGTGATGCGATAACTGAAGAAAACAATTTGAAAACGGTTAGTTCAATCACGTTCACATCACCTTTGTTCAAAGATTTTGACCTTGTCAAATTTCATCACTTGAAGGTGCTTGCCGAATTGACACGTGCCAAGGACACGTGGAGTAGAGTGGGTGAATCATGGGTGTTGGAGCATAAGGCGTACACATTCCATGTTCATCACAAACTGGGCTTGCCATCATCAAGCCTATTGAACGGAAGGGTGGAGGTAATATGATGATACAGTTTAAACGACACCTAGATTGTGCTATCTGAAACATATCAGCTAACACTTGAGAAGATGACTCCTTTGTTAGCCTTGGATTCACTTGACAAGCTGGCTTAAAGTACAAGACATAAAATGAGGTTGTTAATGTCGATGACAATCATACGGTACTTGTGAGTAACATGCAAAGTGGAAATTTGTCTTTAAGGGTACATAGAAAGTGTCACGTTGAAGGTACTCAAACTTCTTTACCTGTTTGATGTGGTTCTAAGCGATCATTAGCTTTGTGAAAACAAGGCTTCAATATGCTTTGAATTAAAGAGTTTGATCATACAAAACAGACATCATTGCTTTATGACCATTTTGAATGTTGAATTGTAACCTGTCTTAACTTAATGTCCATGCTAGGTTGTTTACGATGCATGTCAAGAGAGGAATTTGACAAGGATGTTGATACTTCTTGGCTCCGGTATAGAAAGCATAAGAAAACGTGAAGGATGACACGCCATAGGAGATCAAATCCCTTTTGGTGGAGTTCTTTGATGTATTCTTAGATCCAAAAGATGGCTTTGTTTTAGAACGACACATGGTCCACACGATTTTGGCATAAATATAGGCGACTCCTTTGTTTTGATCCATGATCCACCTTAACAGAGCAAGATGGGGAGAGGATAAATGCAAAATCAAAGAGTACATTGCAAAAGGGTACATTGAGCCATGTAGCTTGCAATCCGGTGCATCCATCCTTTTTGTAAACAAAGAGACCATTGGTTTTTGAATGTGCGTGGACTAAATGACGTTGGAGAAGGCGGCGATAAAAATGTGATTTCTCCTTCTGTAGATTGAGGACTTGTTTGAACACCTCCAAGAGAGAATTTGTTTTTGTCCTTGGATTAATCTTTAGGGTACTATAAAATCCATATCATGGAAGATGATGTGCCGAAAATAGAGTTTCAAATGGACATGTGAAATTTCTAGTTCAAGGAGTTATGATTTAGGTTAACACACACACCGGCAACCTTCCTACGAGAAGTTAATCGAGCATTTCTAAAGCAACTTGGTCAATTTATCATGGCTGACCCGGGCAACATCCTGGTTTTCTCCGAATCAATGAAAGAGCACATGATAAATCTATGGAAACTTCTTGGGATTTTTTAAGAACAATTGTCCTATGTAAAAATGAGCAAGTGCAAGTTGGCACAAAATGAGCTCAAATCGCTTAAACACATAGGCAACAAGGACGGCAGTTGTGTTGACCTACGAAAGGTTTAAGCCGTGCACGATAAGCCGCGTCCTGAAAACATTGGAAAGATTCACTCTTTTCGTGGCCTTAAAAACTTGTTCAAACACTTTTTGTGAGGGTATTCAACTTTGGTAGAAGTATAAACCTGGCTTAGGCGAGAACAAATCCATTCGAATTGCACATTTGATTGCAAAAACGTGTGTCTGAAAGTCAAAGAGCTTCTATGCACAATGCCTATCTTAGCTATTCCATATCTATCACAACCGTGGGAGGTGCAATGGAATGGGTTGGTAGTAGGAATTGGAGTATTCCTCATAGAAAGTGGTCACCAACTTACGTACAAGAACGGAAAGCTCATTCCCCCGAAGACATAGTATACATATAAGGATGAAGAACTCTATGCGCTGGTACACGCTTTCAAGATGTGACATTGCTACTTTATAGTGCTGAAAGGAGTATCACAATCATTAGTGTTCATAATCGATTGGTGTTTTTTCTGAAAGCAAATGATTCTGTTGGGAGAACAGTCGTTTTGGATCAAATACTTAATTCGATTCTCATTCACATGGGAGTTTTAGCCTAGAACCATCAACGTGTCCAATTTACTAAGTTGACAGCGTGTGGAAATCATGGAAAGTAGTAGGGACATTGATTGCTTTACGGCCGTTACGACATCAATAGTGGAAAAACTAGATTCCGCTTCTCGTCTATGGCAACCACTACAAGAGATTATCCATGAGAACGGTTGCATAAAAATGATTTGGATGGTATACTATGTGGATTAGTGGTTTGATGCCTCTCAAAATTTATGCAATTATGGATTGGTGGAGCCCGTAGGAATCAGTTGGCACAGAGAAAACATTTTATGCCAGACCTGTAAGACCTCTAAGCAATTTCTATCTCCTACTTCCACGACACGCCGGTCGCAGGTCATGCGGGACCTTGGAAGATTAAAGAGGCACTGTTGGACCACTATTAGTTGCTAGGAAGGTGTGTTGATTTTTGTAAACATTACATGACATGCGACTCATGTCTTCGGAAAAAGGCTAGTACCAGGTGTCCTCGTACAAATGTTTTCCTTGGGATTCCATGGGAGTGCGTTAGCACGACTTCATTTATAATGTTGAGAACACGGGTTGGAGCCGTGAAGCAATATTATTGGTCGTGGATATTTTAACAAATATGATGCAATGTTTTCATACAACCACTGCTTTGAATGCAAAGGAGGCCGCTTGTCGTTTTTTTTAGGGTTTTGTAAAGTACCATTGTTTGCCTTAGGGCATTATCTCCAATCGAGATAAAACGTTTTTAGTCACAGCTGACAAAAAATGCACGAGTAGTTTGGTAGCGATACATAAAATTTGACAAAATTCCACCCTTAAATTGATGGATAGATTTAGCTCATGAATTGCACTATGGACTAGATGCCTCGTATGTACGTGGACTTTGCCATGAAGGACAAAGAGACATTCCTAGCATTTGTAGAGTTCATGGTGAATGATTTCGTGAAGTAGACTACACAATTTACACCGTTTTTGTTATGTAGTGGTGGAAAAGCAAGGATGCCCTCTTTATTGGTGAGGACAAGGAGTACATGAAGATAAGTTCTTTCTATTCAAGTAATTGCCAAGCATGTAGACTCCTTATTGTAGGGGGTAAAGGATGGATCTCAAATTGCTCCACAAGGATTAAAGGCATATGTCGACAAAATTTGCCGTGATTTCTCGTTTGACATCAGTAACAAAGTGCTTCTTAGTAGTAAGAATGTTTTACTATAGTCGTGAGGAGCATGAGAACATTTACTTAAATGGATAGGGACGTTTTCCTTTGTTCGATGTATTGAACTAGTGACATACCTGTAGTTCATTCTGCCGAATATGAAGATACATGACTTTTTTTATGTGAGCGTGCTTGCTCCATACACTATAGAGGCAACTGTTCATCCATCAGCGGCAATCCTTGATCGCGATGGCCAATGTGATGTTCTTTGTCTTCTTCAACACCAAGAGCGTATACTTTGGTGACATGTTGTTATAGAATACCTCATCCATTAGGCGGGTTGTGTACCTGAATATAACTCATGGAAGAGTGAATCTTTCTTTTGCGTAGGGGTGGTTTATGAGTATTAGAGCGTGCTTGTAGTTTTCACGAATTGACACGTGGCACAATGCACCACTTGAACACGAAAAAAGTGAACAATATCCTTGCATGACGACATTCATGGACAATGAAGATAGGAGGTTGGGGACGCACATCATGGTTATTTAAGGACAGTTCAGCTCAAAAGGGGGAGTTTGCTAGCCATGCTGATGTACAAGCTAGCTTCGAGGTCCAAATGGCATGCATGTGTTCCTAATAAGCTGGTGATTGAAATAATTAATTTTCTTTCACCATGTTGACAACTCGTTATAGGACACTTCCACTTGTTGGTCATGAATTGGGACTTTTCATAATAAGCGAGGAGGAATGTATCGAGAGGGCCGGTTGAGCTCTCACACCTTACGATAGGAAGGGATTGGTTTTTAAGCACCCCTCGCCAATGCAAGGGTTGGCTGATGGCCTGCCACGCATTTGCCACCGACTTGTTTGTGGCCTTTTGGTTGGGTGGCCTACGACTCATTTGATGAGTGACTAGGCACCCATCCACACGTCGTTGATGTACATGGTGGCTCGATTGGTAGTCGAGAGGCCACAAGGGCCTCGAGGGTCAGGCTTGTGCCCACGTGCCCATGCCATTGCTCGCCTTCCCCGTTAACGAGAATGAGCGAGGACGAGGGATAGAGCAAGAGTGAAAACAAGGGGGCACTAGAGATGTCGGTGCAAAAGCGCCAATCGTTCCTTGCACATGCCAGTTTTATGCCAATGCGTCAATAACAAAATTTGAATAAATTTATGTCCAACTAAGAGTTTCAAAATTGGAACACTAGTGTGAACTCACAAGTGTGAGGTACTCGCCCCCTCGTTTTGACCTCGAACGAGGGGGCAAGGTAAAAATAGAAATGGGTCGTTGGAGACTCAAAATGTTTGAGTTATCTTTTGTGGGTCGTTGATGACGATTGCCCCAAGAGTGACGCGGAGGGGAAAACCTCTCAAGCGAGCTGTGGACGCCATTGTACAAACTTTGATGACGACCTAAGTGTATGAGCTAGAGACATAGCTGTTTCATGAATGGAGATTAGAAAAAAGTTCAATTTTTCTTCATGTTGGTTATTGAATTAGAATAGAAAGTTAATTTGTTTCACCTTATAGGATGTAATGATGCACATTTCTTTGAAATGTTTGTAATGTAAGGAATAAAGTATTTGTTTTGAGGTTCATGCTATGTTGTGTATATTAGACTTATATCTTGGTATTGGAATTGAAGTTTAGTTGTTAAATATTTAAAAAAATGTGTGGGATTTAGGCTTTGAAAACTACAAATAAAATTACGAAATGAATAAATATTACACTCAGTTTATAATTAATTTTAAACGTATTGTTTTATACATATCAATTTTTATTATTCTTGCCTGACCAGATAAATGCATGCTTGATTTTCTATTTTTTACAAAGGTGATTTTTGATTGATTAGAATTTGAAGATATTTGGTTTTCTTGTAGAATATTTTTGGTGTATTTTTATGACGTTTTACTCTTCATGGATTTTTCCAAAAGGGGAAAGATCGGATCTATATGTTGAAGACCAAAATGAAGATTTGTTACTTGTTATCGACAACATGAGGAACGATCTCGTAGAGTTCGGGGCTACTTATTGCAAAGAAGGTTGGGGATGGTATTAGTGTCATTAATATTTTGCGAGTCAAATTTTGGAAGATTATTAATTTCAAAGGGTCGTTTTGCAAAATGCCATAGCTGACACGGGAAAATAACCCATCTATCGTTCATTTTGAGTATCTTCACGAGACATGTAGTCTTTTTTGATTTTGAGGAACATTTATGTTAGAATTGTTAAATGTTTTTGGATTATAGACTTACCCTCTTGTTGAGAGGTAACCTCGCAGGTCTTGCAATGCCCAAACCCGAATGAAAGTCACAACTATGGGTTGTGTCGATTGGAGGTTGCCGAAAGTGATTTTGTTTTTATTTGATGATTTAGAGGGTTAATTTTGGGGTGTCTACGCCCTAGCGGTAAAAGACAGGAATTCAGCTCGTATATTGCGTGGCTCTTCGGGTCAGGTATTGGGGCGCGCTTTTTGGCCGAATTTCGAAATGGTCGCGAAGGGAGCAATTGACCATTATTTATTTTCAAGGTTTAATTGACTTAGTGCAGTTTCGTCATTTGTCGTTTCCCGAGTTGGGAGCTCTGGAGAGTCGAAGATGTCTTGTGGCGCATGCAGGTTCTCCCCACGGGATGTCCATTTTCCTTCCACCGAGGAATCAGGCTCGCCGTCGAGCCGCGAGGTGTATTCATGCTGGAAACGAGGGGCATCATGGAGAAGAGACGCTCCGAAAACTCCCGAACGACGCCGTCCTCTTAGGGTATGGTTGGCATGGCACGATTTATGGGGCCTGTCCTCCAAACTTCACGACCTCGACTTCGTCGGTGTATCTCGCAAACAACTCGACCTCGGCCGATCATCCGCTCAAAATCAAAAAAGACGGTGCTGTCGCAGACGGCGGCAGCCAGCAGGCCGCAAGACGGCGCGCGCCCACCGCCAAGAAACCGCCGCCGCCGCCGCCGCCGCGTGGACCCGGCGATGTGTCGCGGTACTTCACAGTGGACGAGATCTCGCGGCCCATTCCGCGGCCTCCCCGCGTGCAACCGTGCCGAGTGACCCTCATGACCAACCAGAACTTCTCCGGCGGTGTGGCGTACCGGTGGTACACCCCTCCCAACGCCACCACTTGCGGCCGTGTGCGTGCTGCCTTCTCTGTGCTTGGGACATAGCTTGGAAAGGGGGAGA
>SZWC01035490.1:0-16968 GCA_023375785.1 Penium margaritaceum | reverse complement strand
TGTGTGTGTGTGTGTGTGTGTGTGTGTGTGTGTGTGTGTGTGTGTGTGTGTGTGTGTGTGTGTGTGTGTGTGTGTGTGTGTGTGTGTGTGTGTGTGTGTGTGTGTTTGTGTGAGTGTTTGTGTTGTTGGAAATGTGGTTGCAACGTGACCTGATCACGTCCTGAGGTTCACAACTCTTTTGGGCAGCAGTCTTAGACAAAGTGTGCGCTTTCTGGTCGCCACCCACTATGTGAGCACATTTCTAACAGTCGAAGTTCAAAATGGTCAGCGCCGGATTAGTTTTCGAGCCGGAGAGCTCTCTAGCACTGGAGAGCAGTTTTGGTTGGTTATATGGATAAGGACCACATCAGCAAAGTTATAGTGCTAGTCACGCGCGGTGGGAGTCGAAACGGTCACCGCCGGATTAGTTTTCCAGTCGGTACCAAGGTCTGCCGTCCAAACCTGGATGGCCAGCACTACCCCTCAACTTTGACGGATCATAACTCCCTTGATTCTGAGCCGATGGCTGTGATTCGAATTGCAGCTAGTCCAAATCGTCCCCTAGATTCTGAAAAATCCATCCATGCATACAAACTTGACTTTTACAAGGATCCAGAGCCATCGTCTTGAGAATAGGAGATGGCATGGGGCAATTTGTAACAATCTCCCCCTTGCACTTGCCATGATGGATGCCTCCCTGCTCACTCCTGATCATCTTCCATAGCGCTCTAGAGCCCATCATAGCCCTCAGCCAAAGGCTTGCCACACTAATTACATGCCGATCTCTGGGCCGCGCCTTGGTCAAGCAATCTGAGAGCATGTGTGCCGTACCACAATGTTGTAGCAGGACCTGTCCCTTCTGGACCATGTCGCGCGCATAGTGGTAGCGCACGTCAATGTGCTTCGTCCTCCTGTGCTGCCTCGGTCTGTTGGTCAGCAAGATGGAGCCAGTGTTGTTCTCTTGTATCACCGTAGGCTCCGACTACGGCACGCCTAGCTCCGAGAAGAGTCTGCGAAGCCACACCGCCTCCGTGACCGCTTTGGCCAGCGCGATGTATTCCGCTTCCACGGTGGAGGTGCCGAGGCACTCTTACTTTCTCCTGTACCACAAGACCGCTGCACCTGCAAGGAAGAACAAGTAGCCAAAGGTGGACTTCCGTCCCTCCATGTCGCCTGCGCAATCTGCATGCGTGCAGCAGACCAGACGTCTTCCCCTTATTGTCAAACCTCAAGCACGCGTGCCGCGTTGCTTGCAGGTAGCAGATGATGGAAACCGGGGCATCCCTCAAGGAGGTGATCAGGCTCACCAAGAGCCGCCTAGGCAGGACCAACTGTTTGTGAGAAGGAGTTGCAGGTTACAGAGACAAAAGTTACAGAAGCGAATGTAGGTTTGCAGAGAACGTGAATGTCTGGATTGACTTTTGAGTGAGAAAGAAAAATTCTCATTACTTTCTAACACGCCCTTATAGGCCTCATTTGGCCGAGGGAGCACTGAGATCCACCGTGTCAAAGTTGACCCTCTAGCACACTCTCCTAGCCTAGCAGGACCAGCGCCAGTAACCTTGTCACACATAAGAATCATGTCTCCCACGACCTGCACGACCCATAGTCGTGAAGTCTCATGGATGCCCTCCAGCCGTCTTTTCCTCTTGAAGGCTGCTCTCAACCGTCCTGGCCAATATTCTGCCGCCTTTTGAGCTCAAAGTTTTCAGGTCGTCACTTGAACCCGACCCATCATCTCCAAACTTTGGAAATCTATATCTCACTCAAACAGACTCCGAATTAAGTTCTGTAGAGTGTGTTAGAACCTCTGAAACATCTTTTATGAAGCTGTCATGCCAGATGATTTTTATCGAGCAACCTGTTCTTGTCGCTGTCTCTCACCCTCTTATCCATCATTCTCCCACTTTGTGAGAGTAAAAATCACACAAGTCCGCACTGTCCCCTCAGCTGTTGAAAACGGTGTGCTGCCAGTGACTTAGTCAGGAGGTCTGCCAACCTCATGTTTGAAGGGCAGAATTTGATCTGCACCACCTGTTTGGCCACAAGCTCACGGATGAAGTGGTACCGCAGGTTCATGTGCTTGGTGCGGGCGAGAAACTCGGTATTCTTTGTCGGAGCAATGGCGCTCATGTTGTCACAATAGATGGTGATGGCTCTGGACTGCTGCTGTCCAAGGCTTGCTAACAGCTCACGCAGCCACACAGCTTCCTTTGTTTCTTCACTGAGGATGATGTACTCTACTTCGGTCGAGGAGAGGGCGACACACTCTTCCTTCTTGCTCCTCGAATTGATTGCACCTCCCGTGAGCATGAACACGAACCCACTGGTTGACCTCCTCGTGTCTAGGTCACCTCCCCAATTTGTATCGTTGTAGCCGATGAGGATGGGGCTGTTGTTGCCGTTGAAGATGAGGATGGGGCTGCTCCTGCCGTCGAGGTAGCGCAGCGTACACTTAACCGCCTCCCAATGCGGCACTCCCGGATTTGCATAAATTGTTGAGCACTCCCATTACTTGACTGATGCCGAGGCGTGTGCCGATTGCTGCGTACATGAGGCTCCCAACCGCTGCTTGGTACGGCACTGCTTCCATGCGGCTGCTCTCTTACATGCCGTAGGGATTCTGCGTCATGCTCAGCTTCGCTCCCACTTCCAATGGTGTCGCTGCTTTGGGCGCTTGTGCAATGTTGACGCGCTTGACGATATCGCCCATGTACATGCTTTGCGACAACTCCAAAGTCTGTTGCTGCCGGTTGCGCTTGACCTGAAGGCCAAGGTAGTAGCTGAGCTCGCCCACGTCTTTCATGTTGAACTTGGCAGCAAGAGATTGCTTCACCTTGTCTAAAAGAGACTTGGAGTCAGATGCAATGAGCAGGTCATCAACATAGAGCAAGATGATGACCTGACTTGCCTCTTGCATGCGTCCATAGACTGCATGGTCAGCTTCACTGTGCACAAAGCCAAGGACAGCCAGCTGCTCATCCATCTCGTGGTACCATGCACGCAGTGCTTGCTTCAGACCGTAGAGGGTCTTCACAAGCTTGCACACCAATTCCTCCTTCCCTTCTACCACATATCCCTCCGGCTGCTCCATGTACACATCCTCCTCCGAGTCACCATTCAGAAATGCACACGTCACATCCATTTGGTGCACCTCCCAGTCCATAGCAGCAGCAAGAGCGATCATCTCTTGGATGGATGGGAACTTTGTGACAGGTGCAAAAGTCTTATTGCAATCCACACCCTCAGTCTGCGCATACCCTTCAGCAACCAGCTGTGCTTTGTACGTGAGATCCTTACCATCCGCACCATGCTTGCGCCTTAAGATCCACCGGCACCCAATCACTCGGCTGTCGCGCGGAGCTTCCTCGAGAGTCCAGGTGCCATTCTTGAGGAGCTTGCCATACTCTTTGTCTGCTGCGGCATGCCAATCTGTCGCCTCGGTGCTGCGCATGGCTTCAGTGCATGTTGTTGGGTCATCGGTGATGGTGAGGAAGAGAAGCTTGAGGTCAGAGGACTCATGTGAAGATGAAAAAGTGCACAGGTTCACTAGCTCTTTTAGCGGCCTCTGTTTTCTTGTGAGGCCGTCGGATCGACTCAGTGGCTCCCCACTGTGCTTTGCACCTTTTTTTGTGCGTGCGGACCATCGTGACAGCTACTGTATGTTGCTTTGTTCCTCTTCCTCATCAGATTTGGCTGTGAGCTCCTTCTCATTCTCAGCTCCCTCCACCTCCTTGAGGTTACCGCTGTCACCGCCATCTTCCGCACCATCCTCTTCTGCTACCGGCACTTCTCCCACTTCAGGTACAAGTGCGGGAGCAAGTAGAACTACAAGCATAGAACTCCAAGTTCTTCCCTTCACTTCCTCTTAAAAGACCACGTCACGGCTATGGATGATCTTGTGAGCAGCGAGGTTGTAAAGGCGGTATCCCATGGTGTCATAGCTGAGGAAAGCCGTCTTCATTGGCTTTGTTTCCAGCTTGTTACGGCTGCTGGTAGGCACGTGCACGAATGCGCCACACCCGAAGACTTTCAGGTGCGACACAGTTGGCTTGCGTCCCGTCCACGCCTCCTTTGGTGTCATCAACGGCATGGTGCGCGTGGGATTATGGTTTTTCAGGTACATGGCAGTGTTGACTGCTTCCGCCCAGAAGGTTGGTGGAAGCTCCGCATCTTGGAGCATGCTACGAACATGCTCCATGAGTGTGCAGTTCGCGCGTTCAGCCACGCCGTTCGGTTGCGGTGTTCTAGGTGGGGTGACCTCGTGCTTCATCCCGTGATGCTTGAGGAAGGTGTGGAAGTCGTTGGAGAGGTACTCTCCTCCACCATCGGTGTGAAGCACCTTCAACCGCCTGCCACTCTCATTCCATGCAGCAGCAATCCAAACCTTGAAAGCATCAAAACACTCATCCTGGCCAGCCAAGAAGTACACCCACGTCTTCCTCGACTTATCATCAATGAACGTGACAAAGTACAACTTGACAGAAAAGGACTGTGATGGCATGGGATCGCACAAAAATCATAGTTAACGAGTGAGAGAAGCTCAGTCGCCCCCTTCCCTTCCCCTGTGAAAGGAGCGCGGGCTTGTTTCCCTTCAATGCATCTCTCACAAGACGATGCACCTGGCTGCTTCACCCCTTTGAGCTCCAGGCGACAGACCATCTGCTGCATGGAGATGATGGCCACAAAGCCGAGGTGACTGAGCCGGTGGTGCCACAGGCCGATGTGTTTTCCCTCTCTTGCCACCAACGCTGAGTCGGCTTCCTTCTCCGACGCCACGTAGAGGCGGTAAAGACCGTCCTCCTTGTCCGTTTTAACAAGTACATGCCCCACACTTGCAAAGATGGTGCATCCACCATTCTCAAAGCGAATCTGCATGCCTTCGAAGACGAGAGATAAGACAGAGAGGAGGTTAGTTGCCAGCCTCGGAGTATGGAGCACCCCCTTCACACGACGTTCCACGTGCTTGCCCTCAACAGAAGCACAAAACGCAATCTCACCCTCCCCAACCGCCATTTGAACATGATTGTCCCCCATGTACACCCGACGAGGCTCGATGGCGGTGTAGACCACGAACCACTCTTGGCAACACGTCATGTGCCACGTGGCTCCCAAGTGGATGATCCAGTACAAGGCGGTGTTTTCGGAGACATCCAGAACCCGGATGGCGGTCACGAATCCACTCTCACAATCTGCTGCATTCGCGGCAGCGTCGGGATGCTTTCCCGCTCCCACTCCAGCCGCAAGGTCCGCCTTCTTCCAGCATTCGTGCGCCGGATGGCCGGGCTTCTTGCAGTAGTGGTAGTTTCCCTTCTTCTTCCCTTCTCCGCCGTTGCCCATGGTTGGTACAGCACCACCCCTATGACCAGAGTTAATGATGAGAGCGACGTCCAGTCCGCTTCCGCACTCCTCTCCCTTGTGCCGCTCCTCCTCAAACAGTAGGCTCTCCTCCACATTGTTGAGGGAGATTTTGTTGCCGCGCTGGTCCAGGACAACAATGAGAGGAGTGTACTTACTAGAAAGGCCAGAGAGGATGGTTAGCATCAGCACACGCTCCTTGACAGGGTCTTCAATCGCAACAAGCTGGCCAGAGAGAGACTTCACCATGTTGATATAGTCAATCATGCATCCAGACTCATCCATCTTCATAGTGTGAAAGCGACAACGCAGATGCATGTTTATGAGCATTGAATTGGAAGCATAAGTGGACTCAAGACCTTTCCACGGACAAGGAGTTGTTGTCGTTCGGCGTGGTGGAGGTAGATGGTGGCGAGGTTGCGGTCACGCTTCTCGCTGTAGGTACGAGCCTTGCCAGGAGAGAGGTATCTTTCTACTGGTTCCTTCTCCTTCTCATCCATCTGGCTCCAGAGAGCTTTCTCCACTAGCACCATCTTCATGTTGTTGCTCCAGTTGAAGAAGTTCTTGCCTTCGAACTTGACGATGTTGACGCCGGTCACCACAGAAGCGGATGTCGCCATGGTAGTGAAATTTTCAGCTCCAAATGACTCTATCACATTGCAGGGTGAAAGAAATGCCTCAAAGATGAGCCAAACATTCTAGCTCTGAGACCTCTTATGGAAAACTGGGGTGGCCTTCAGGGAGGTGATCAGGCTCACCAAGAGCCGCCTAGTCAAGACCAACTGCTTGTGAGAGCGAGTTGCAGGTTGCACTGACAGAAATTACGGAAGCAAATGTACATTTGAATAGAATGCAAATGTCTTGGTTGACTCTTGAATGAGAAAGCAAATTATAACAGCTTTCTAACAAGCCCTTATATGCCTCATTTGGCCAAGGGAGCACTGGGATCCACTCTGTCAAAGTTGACCCTCTAGCACACTCTCCTAGCCTAGCGGGATGAGAGCAATCACCTTGTCACACTAGAGAATTATGTCTCGCACGACCTGCACGGCCCATAATTATGGAGTGGTCCTTCTTTGAAGTCTCGTGGAGGCCCTCCAACTGTCTTTTCCCCCTTGAATGCTGCTCTCAGCCGTCTTAGCCAATAATTCTGCCGCCTTTTGAGCTCAAAGTGCTCAGGTCGTCACTTGAACCCAACCCATGATCTCTGAACTTTGGAAATCCATATCTCACTCAAACAGACTCCGAATTAATTTCCGCAAAGTTTGTTAGAACCTGTGAAACATCCCCTATGAAGATGTCATGCCAGATTGTTTTAATCGAGTAACCTGTTCTTTTCACTTTCTGGCACCCTCATATCCTTCAGTCACGTACCTGGTCACTTGACCCACCCTGTAGGCGAAGTCCGGTCGAGTTGCCACCATGGCATACATGAGACTGCCCACCGTGGTCTGGTACAGCACCCCCGCCATGTCCTCCCGCTGTCCTTTTGTTTACGGCGACATTGCCATGCTCGGGTTACAGGTTGTGGAGACCAGACTGCCAACAGGTGTACAGTCCTCCATACTTTGGCCACATACTTGGCCTGCCCCAACTCAAGCGTACGCATCCTCCGGTTCCGTGTTATGCTCACTCCGAGGTAGTATTCCAGCTACTCCATGTCAGACATCCGAAATCTCCTGCTTAGCTGCTCCTTCAATTATTGTAGAGCCTGCAGATCAGAGAAAGACAAGATCAGGTCGTCCATGTAGAGTGCAACGATCTCATGGAGCTGGTTGTTGCACCGTACGTACACACTGTGATCAGATTCACAGCACTTGAAGCCAAGGTGCACCATGTAGCCGCCCATCTGCTGGTACCAGCACCGTGGCAACTGTTTTTGCCCGTACTAGGATTTGCGCAGCCTTCACACCTTGCTCTTCGGCGCGTCCACTCCCTCCGGCACCTCCATGAAGATCTCCTTGTCAAGGATGCCATTCAGGAACGTAGTTTTCATGTCCATTTGGTGCAGCTCCATGTCCTTGGCAGTTGCTACCGCAAGGATTGCCTGGATGCTCGTGAACTTGGCGACGGGGGCACATGTCTTGTTGTAGTACTCGTCCTTGCAATGTGCAAATCCCTCCGCCACCAGCAGCGCCTTGTAGTTCTCCACTTTATCCTCTTTGGTGTACTTCGTTTTGAAGACCCACTTGGAGCCAATGACCTTAGCGTCTTTTGGCCGGTCCACGAGCTGCCAAGTGTCGTTCTCCGCAATGGACGCCAGCTCAGACTGGACAGCCGCATCCCACTGCTCCGCTTCGGGCCGTGCAAGTGCCTCTTGCATGGTTGTTTTCTCCACTGCGGCTGCCATCATGCATCGTGCCATGCCGATCCAGTTGCTCGTTGCTGCGTCATACCCTACTTCTGGCTAAATTTTGGATAAAAACTAATCACCCTTGGGCTCGACCCTGTTGCACAATTAGGTTCCCCCCTTGTAGCGAGTGTGTAGAAATTCCTTCCAAAATAATTTCTCAAAATAAGCGGCCTTAATTCACGCTTGCACGAAGCTCTCAAAGAGGGAGAAGCCAGTAAACCATACCCTACTCACTTGATTTTGGTTGTTAGCATACACATTTGACCCAGTCCCCTGAACATTTTTTGAATTTAAGAGACCCATAACTTCTTGAGGCCTTGTAGCCAGTGTGAAAATTTGGCCCCGCTTGTTCAAAGTAAACCCAAAAACAATTCCTACGCAAATGACTATCTGAATTAAGGTGGCAATACTGTACCGTTTTGCTGCATTCTGCTGCCTTTGGCTGCGTCGCGGTGATTTTGGTGACGTCGACTGTTGGTCTTGCTGCAGCTCCTTGGCAGCCCCGTTCGTGTCCTCGGCTTCCTCTGCTGCGGCTGCTACATCCTGCGCCTTGGCGACACTTGCATTTACACCGTCGTCTTGCTCCCCCCTAGCACCACGCACTCTGAAGATGCTTCGTCAGTGTCGGCGTCCGCTGGCTCCGCCTCATGAGTGAGGAGTTGGAACCACTCTCCTTGTTTTGAAGAGTCCACCATGCCAATGTTATCGGTGCTGTTGCTGTAGGTCTAATTCTCGTCGAACTCAACGTCACGGCTGCTGGAAACCTCCTCCTTGCTCACGTCGTAGAGCCGGTACGCCTTAAGCGCGCTCTCTTAGCCAAGGAAGAGACACGGCTTGGCGCAAGAGTCCAGTTTTCTGTTGCGACGTTGTGCCGCCTGCACCATCGCATGCGCTTTGCATCCGAAGACCTTCAGGTGCGCCACACTTGGATTGCGCCCACTTTATACCTCCTACGGCGTCTTTCAGCCACTCTTCCCCTTCAGCACCGCTGTCGGGGTCAGGTTGATCGTGTAGCTTGCCGTACGCACCGTTTTTGCCCAGAAGCTTTGTGGCAATCCCGTATCCACGTGCATCGTCTGCACCATATTCAGCAGCGTTTGGTTTTCTCGCTCCGCCACGCCATTGGACTGTGGCGAATAAGGAGTTTTGTGCTCCCACTTGATGCCCTGTTACTTCAGCCACCTGCTGCAGCCCACGTACTCTCCGCCATTATCATTGCGTAGCGCTCTGACCTTGTGGCTAGTCTGCCTCTCCACCGTGGCAACGTACTCCTTCAACCGGTCCAGCACCATGTCTTTCCGCCCCATGAAGTACATGTAGAATTTTCTGCTGTAGTCATCGATGAAGGTTACAAAGTACCGTAAGCCGCCTTTTGACGGCATTTTGAATGGCCCACACACATCGCTGTACACAGTCTCTAACAGGTCCTCGGCACGTCCCACGTTCTCGTTGAATTTGCCTTGCCTTGCCCAAAATGCAAGGCTCGCACTGTTTGTGTGCTGCTGCATCTGTTGCCGCGTCTGCTGCACTGGTGATGTCAAGGCCGTGGACCATGTGGCGCTTTGCCATCTCCTTTACGACTGCGAGCAACGAATACCCCACCAGCCGGTGCCAGAGCTTCAGATCAGCTCCCCCTCCTGTGGCTAAGTTGGCGGCGCATTCTTGCAAATCTACTACATCTGATGCTGCGGGGATCACCTTCGTCTCCACGATGTAGAGACCGCCCTCACGTTTTGCCTCCACCACGACTTCACCGCTGCCGTCCATGCCCACCACTGCGCATTTCCTGCGGAAGAGCACCTCATACCCCTTGTCCGTCAAGCGACTAACACTTAGAATGTCAACCAGGCCCGGGACATGTTGCACATCACGGATGACATGCAACATCTTCTTACCATTCACCTCCACCTCCACCTCAACATCTCTTTTGCCAGTTGCCGGCTAGACTTTGTCGTTGGCGACCACCATCGACTTGGCAGATGTGGTGAACACCACCTTCTTGACTAGGGTGTGCTCCTCGGCGCCGGAATCCAGGTACTTCCTGTTGGCCCTTTTGAGGTTGTGGTTTTTGGTGCCGTTGAGGAGCGCCTTCTTGCCTTTGGCATCCTTGCCGCCGGCCTTTGCCTCCTCTGGGCACTCACGGGCCAAATGGCCCTCCTTGCCGCAGTTGTGGTACGCACACTTCTTGACGCCCTTCTTGCCGCCACCCTTTTCACCGCCTCCCTTGCCGCCACTGCCGCCACCACACGTTTTCGTGACCAGGGCTGATGAGGACGACGAGGCCTCGCCACCACTGCAAAGCTGCACTTCGTTCCGGATGTACTCGGTGACTACGCCATATGTGAGCTTGTCATGTGCCCATCTACCAAGAATGGTAATAAGGGGGCTCTAATTGTCAGGTAGAGCCATGAGGAGGGCCATCGCTTGCAGTTGAGAGTCAAACTTCCACCTCACATCGTTGCATTGCGAGGCGAGCGTCTCAATCTGCTGCACATCGACGAGGATGTCCTTGCCCTCCTCAATCCTCACCGTCACACACCGCTTCACTGCAAAGATCTGGCTCGTGGGCGATGTCAATTGGTGGATGGTGCTGAGCTTTTTCCACGCCTCTGCAACCAATGTGCTGATTTGGAAGTAACCCCATTGGTTCTCGGCGTTAGACGACAGAAGGAGCATGAGCGCCTCGGTATTGTTCTTTGCGAAGGCCTGCTGCTCCTCCTGTGTCGCGGTCTTCTCATCGAGCACCTCCGTGCCCTCCATCAGGTTGAGTAGCCCCTTGTGTGCGAGGTAGATCTTGAAGTGCCACCTCCACAGCCCAAAGCCAGGGCCACTTGCGTACTTGTGGATCAGGTGTGACTTCGTCCTCAATGCCATGTTGCGCTTCTGCAACCCGGGTCGTCAGACATTGATAGCGAGGTAGTCCCAAACAGTCCTCCTATCCGCTGCAGAAGTTGTGAATGTTTGGGACCGGTCAAAGCCGTGGGAAAATAACCTTTTGCTGGGAATGTGGTTCCAACGTGGCCTGATCACGTCCTGAGGTTCACAACTCTTTTGGGCAGTAGTCTTAGACAAAGTGTGCGCTTTCTGGTCGCAACACGCTATGTGAGCAGAGTTCTCACAGATTTGAGCAACACCCAAAGCCTGAAAAGCTGGGGATCAGTTTTGGTTGGTTATTGTTGGCTCTAGTGGGTGTGGAGGCACCCTCAAGGATGCCTAGCTCTCAGTGATACACGTTACCAAGGTTTGGGCAGCCAATGGATACCAATGGTGAAGAGTGTGGAGCACAAGGATCACAGATGTGAGTGGGCAAAACACGTTGCATTCAGCAGGTATGAATCGAAACACGTTTTTGTTTGTTAGAATAGTGAGATTACATCAGATCCTTATAGCCTGTGATCTAAGCTTCCCAACGCATCCAACACGCCCAAAATGAAGTAGTAGAGCTCCTGCTACGGTTGTCGAAGTAACCCTTGGTGGAGCCGCCCACCTGACCTTGCACTCTGGGCAACAGGAGGCGCTTCGATGATGACCCGTCGAAACGTCTTTCCTCACCCAGAAGTCAAGGAGAAGTTCATCCTAGTCAAGGAGGTCCTTATGGTTACCTTATTCATGCCCCTGGTGCATTTGGAGGCCATTAGGAATGAACTCGGATCCCTGGTGGTGGAATATCCCGTCACGCATTGCGGGTACCAGATTCCACCCACCCAACACCCGATTTTCGGGCTAGGCTAGCTTTCTGAATACGCACTCAAATCGAGCGATTCAAAGCTCGATCCTGCATGGAACAATCCAAAGAATCCAAATCTAAAGTCAGATCAGGTGTTCGACCACTCCTCAGTGGTCGAACCAGAGAGTACGATTAACGACACTCATGGCAAGGGGTACACCATGTCAACAATCTTCCCCTTGCACCGCAGCCTTGATACTCTGTCCTTGGAACCTATGGCATTTTTAAACCTCACAACGCAGTCCGAGCTCCATGCATCTCACGTTGTGCCTGTCCTTGGGCTGTGCCTTGGTCATGGCATCGGCGAGCATGCGATTAGTGCCACAATGCACAATAGCCACATCTCCCTTCGCCACCAAGTCCCGCGCATAGTGATGCCGGATCTCGATGTGCTTGGTCCTCCTGTGCAGCACCGGGTTCTGGGTCTGGCTGATGGCACTCATGTTGTCAACATTGAGCACCGTCGGCTTCCTTTGCGACACGTCAATCTCCTTTAACAGCCAACGTAGCCACACCGCCTCCGTTGCGGCGTCTACGAGCGCAATGTACTCCGTTTCGGTGCTAGACAGTGCAACACAGTGTTGCTTCCTGCTTGCCCATGAAACTGCTACACCACCAAGCACAAACACATACCCTGACGTTGATTTTTTGTCATCCACATCACCAGCCCAGTCGTCATCGGAGTAGCCGACCAAATCAAGGGAGTCGTCACGTGGTCCCCCTCCAAACCCAAGCCATGACTGTTTTGTGGCCTTGAGATAGCGGAGGATCTGCTTCACCGCTTGCCAATGCAGCGGCCCGGGGTAAGCGACATAGCGGCTCACTTGGCCCTTCGCGAAGGCCCGGTCGGGCTGCGTCGCCACCATGGCGTACATGTTGCTCTCCACCGCGGACTGGTATGGCACACCTGCCATCTCCTCCCTCTCCTCATCGGTGCTCGGCCCCATGCTTGAGCTTTTCTCACATGTGGTGGTCATGGGTGTCCCGATGGGGTTGCACTCCTCCATGTTGTAACGTCGGAGCACCTCTTGCACGTACTTTGCTTGCCCCATCTCCAGCGTGCGTGCTTTGCGGCCCCTCTGAATGGCGACGCCACGGTAGTACTTGAGCTCGCCCATCTCGGTCATTTTGAACCGTCCGCCCAGCTGCCGCTTCAGTTTCACCAACTCCATGTCCGATGACACGAGAATGAGGTCATCCACGTAGAGGACCACGATCTGGTGCAACCCCGGCTGCTTTCGCACGCACACGCTGTGATCCACCTCGCAGCGCTTGATGCCAAGCTCAGCCATGAAGTTGTCCATGTTCACGTACCACATGAGTGACGCTAGCTTGAGTCCGTAGAGTGCCTTGCGAAGCCGGCACACCTTCTCCGGCAGCGCTTCCACCCCTTCCGGCACCTCCATGTAGACCTCCTTCTCCAGGTCGCCGTTGAGGAATTCGGTTTTTACATCCATTTGATGGACTTCGTAGTCGCGCACCGCCGCCACCAAGAGGATGGAGCGAACGGAGGCGAACTTCGCCACTGGCGCAAAGGTTTCGTCGTAGTTTTCTCCTATTCACTGGACGTACCCTTTCGCAACCAATCGCGCCTTGTACCGCTCCACCTTCCCCTCCTTGGTGAGCTTCTTCTTGAAGATCCACTTGGAGCCGATGATTTTTGCGCCCTCCGGCATATCAACCAGCTGCCAAGTATCGTCCTCTTCGTGGGAGGCGAGCTCAGATTTTATGGCTCCCTCCCACTCAGCCCCATCCTTCTGCTGCAACGCCTCCTTGATGGTCTCGGGCTCCTCTTGCGCAAAGAACGCTCGAGCAAACCCAGTCCAAGTGCCCTGCGCGGCATCGTACCATTTTTCCATCCTCCTTGCGCGTCCGCTTCTTCGGGTCTGCTGTTGTTGAGGCTACTGCTGCTGCTACCGCTGCTACTGCTGTTGCTGTTGCCCTCTCGCGGTCCCACTCACACCGCTGGCCTGCTCCCCCTCTCTCGGGGACCGTGGAGATGCGGGCTCACTCCCCGCCTCCTCGTTCAGCTCTACTGCTGACGCCGCTTTGGACTCATCGTCCGACTCGGCTGAATGCAAATCCGCCGCTCCAACATCGCCCTGATGGTTCTCGCCGGCTGGAGCCGATGGGACATCACCCTCTTTTGCGTCCTCCGGCGTCTCCCCCTCGAGGAGTGGCAGCCACTCCCCTCGCTTGGAGAGACTCGCGTTCTTGTTCGTCCAATGGCTGTCCTCGTCAAACGTAACTTCGTGACTCTTCACGATCTGCTGCCTTCGCGGGTCGAAGAGTCGGTACGCCTTGGTCCCGCTTTCGTACCCAACGAAGATGCACCGGCGAGTTCGCGGGTCCAGCTTGCCCCTCCCCTCCCGTGCCTGCACAACAGTATGTGCAACACAACCAAAAGTGCGAAGGTGTGCCACAGATGGCTTCCTCCCGCTCCACACTTCTTGTGGCGTCTTCCACACCTTGGACTCTGCGTCTTTTAGCGGCTTTGTTGGCGTCAGGTTCATGATCTACGCCGCTGACCATGCCGCCTCGTCCTAGTACTGCTGCGCGAGGCCGGCATCGCTCAACATGGACTGGACCATGTTGAGGATGGTGCGGTTTGCCCTCTCGGCAACGCCGTTCTGGTTGCGGAGAGTGTGGTGTAGTTTTCTGCCACAAGATCCCCTTGCTCTTCATCCATGCCGAGCAGCCCTCGTACTCGCCACCGTTGTCGCTCCGGAATGCCTTCACCTTCAACTCCATTTGTCGCTCCACAGCCGCCACAAATTCTTGCATGCATGACAAGACATCGCTCTTCCTCTTGATGATGTAGAGGTAGAGCTTGCAGCTGTGGTCGTTGATGAAGGTGACGAAGTAGCACGTCCCACCAATTGAGGACTCGAACAGTCCGCACACATCCGTGTGCACCACCTCCAACTTTGCCGATGCACACGTCCCTTTGCCATCAAACGGCTGCCGTGTCGCCTTGTCGACCACGCACGGCTCGCACACGGCATTCTTGGCTGTGTCGAGGCTCTTGACCTAAAGACATCACACCACTTCCTTCTTCGCCATGTCCCTCACAGTTGAGGGAGCGATGTGACATAGCCGGCGGTGCCATAGGTCTAGGTTTCCTTCATCGTTTGTCACAAGGTTGACGACGTTAGTCCTGGCCGTATCGGCAAGAACTTTGGTACGAAGAAGGTACAAGTCCTCCTCCTTCTTGCCACGCGCAATCACCTCGCCATCCCCCTCCTTCCGAATGATAGCCTCTTTCTTGTTGAAGAGTACCTCGAGCCCCTTGTTGGTAAGACGGCTCACGGACAGCAGATTTGCCCCATAGTTGGGCATGTGGAGCACGTCATAGATGGTGCACCGAATGACTTTCCCGTTCACCACCGACTCAATGCGAACATTGCCTTTGTCCGTGGTTTTCCGTTTTTCCGTTGGCCACTGTCATGCGCCGCTCCGTGGTGCCGTAGGTGACAAACGCCGTCCGGTTGCATTTTGTGTGGCGGCCTGATCCGGAGTCGATCACCGTGACTTCCGGATCTGTCAAGTCGGTAGACTCCTTGGTTATCATGGCTTGGGTGTCCTTCTTCCTGCCCTTCCCGGGCTGGTCTGACTTCTTGTTGGGGCAGTTGCATGCATAGTGGCCCTGTTTGACACAGTTGTAGCACTCCCCTTTATTGTCACCTTTGTTGGTGCCCTGCTTGGCACCCTTCCCCTTCTTGCCTCCCCCTCCACCTTGAGGGCAGACGGCATAGGCGGAACTTGATTTGGCCCCACTCTCTCCCACTACGCCGTATCCATTCATTGCGGACATACTCAGCCACCTTCGAGTACTTAAGCTCATCGGCGGACCAGCCGCCTACGAAGGTGATCATGGGACTCCAACTCTTTGGTAAGGCCAGGAGGAGGATCATGGCTTGCAGTTGAGGGTCGACCTTCCATCCGGTGGCTACGCACTCAACTGTAAGGGACTCAATCTGCTACAGGATCTCCATGATGTCGTCGCGTTAGTTGCCTCGGAGGATGACGAACCTCTCGAAGACAAAGAGTTGGTTAGCGAGGTTGGTGGACTGGTAGATGGTGCAGAGTTTCTTCCAGGCCATCGCGGCCTCCGTGCATCCTTCAAGTAGTGCACGCTGCGGCGGAGCTAGCGCTAACACCAACAATGCAAGCGCCTTCTTGTTGCGCTTCCTGTACTTATCCACTTCCTCCGGCGTCACGGTATCCAGAGGCGTGGTCTCTTCACCGTTGACCAGCTCAAGCAGGCCCTTGTCATCGAGGTAGACCTCAAACTGGCACCTCCACGAAGGGAAGCCGTTTCCATCAAACCTGGAGATGGCGCCGATGCTTTCTTGCTCGGTCATTGCCATGGCGCGCGGCGGTGGCGTGAAACTTGAAGAGCTGGGGTCCTTCTAGGCACGTGGGCCCATAACCCTTTGTTGGCTCTAGTGGGTGTGGAGGCACCCTCAAGGATTCCTAGCTCTCAGTGATACACGCTACCAAGGTTTGAGCAGCCAATAGACACCAATGGTGAAGAGTGTGGAGCACAAGGATCACGAATGTGAGTGGGCAGAACACGTCGCATTCAGTAGATCTGAATCGAAACACGTTTTTGTTAGTTACCATAGTGAGATTACATCAGATCCTTATAGCCTGTGATATAAGCTTTCCAACGCATCCAAGCACACCCAAAACGGAGCAGTAGAGCCCCTGCTACGGTTGTCGAAGTAGCCCTTGGTGGAGCCGCTCACCTGGCCTTGCACTCTAGGCAACGGGAGACGCTTCGACGATGACCCGTCGAAGCGTCTTTCCTCACCCAGAAGTCAAGGAGAAGTTCATCCTGGTCAAGGAGGTCCTTATGGTTACCTCATTCATGCCCCTGGTGCATTTGGAGGCTCTTAGGAATGAACTCGGGTCCCTGGCGGTGGAATATCCCGTCACCCATTGCAGGTACCAGATTCCACTCACCCAACACCCGATTTTCGGGCTAGGCTAGCTTTCTAAATACTCACTCAAATCGAGCGATTTAAAGCTCGATCCTGCATGGAAAAATCCAAGGAATCCAAATCTAAAGTCAGATCAGGTGTTTGACTGCACCGCAGTGGTCAAACCAGGGAGTACGATCAACGGCACTCATGGCAAGGGGCACACCATGTCAACAGTTATATGGATAAGGACCACATCAGCAAAGTTATAGTGCTAGTCATGCATAGTGGGAGTCAAACTGGTCACCGCCGGATTAATTTTCCAGCCGGTACCAAGGTCTGCCGTCCAAACCCAGACGGCCAGCACCACCTCCCACCTTTGACGGACCATAACTCCCTCGCTTCTGAGCCGATTGCTGCGATTCAAATTGCAGCTCGTCCAGCTCGTCCCCTACATTCTGAAACATCCATCTATGCATACAACCTTGCACTGCACAAGGATCCGGAGCCATCAACCTGACAATAGGACATGGCATGGAGCAATTTGTATCATGTGTGTGTGTGTGTGTGTGTGTGTGTGTGTGTGTGTGTGTGTGTGTGTGTGTGTGTGTGTGTGTGTGTGTGTG
>SZWC01035489.1:1914-16969 GCA_023375785.1 Penium margaritaceum | reverse complement strand
GAAGAATCACAGCGCGCATGATGCTGTTGTCCATGATGTCTTCAATTGTCTTGAACCTGAATTTATTAGTGGAAAGACTTTTTGGAGTTAAAGAAAACACCATGATAGAAAAACACCACAGAAAAACAATATACACAATACACAAAAGTGGGTAACATGGAAATGTGACTTACCTTTCTACCGCATAAAGTCACAAGTCCTTGTTTGCCTTGCACCTTATGATGCCACAAAGGCGTTCATCTTTGATCTCTTTGAACATTGACCTACACACAAATAAAAGTATAAAAGATGCTTGAATAACATGTAATACTTTTCTGATGTGAGCATTACAATATAAAACAACTCACGTTTTTTTTGTTCGGAGCGTTCCATCCACCAAGAAGAGACCGCTGAATGCAAGAGCATGGTCAGTGTTGAATAACTCTTGCAAGAAGGATGTAAGATCGTTCCATGTTGTTGCAACACTGGCACAATGGTCTACGTAGATGATGAAGTCTTGCTTCGTCTTCACGCTTTCACAGAATTCTTCCAAGGGCTTGCACGCATTGACTACTCTGAATATGAGACCTTGTTGTATAGGAAAAAAGATATTGTTTACAAGTAGTTGAATCATTGAAGCAAATATAGATTACGGAAGTTTGTTTTATAGTATAAAAACGTACTAGATATCGTGATGGTGGGATGAAGTGCACAAGCGAGGATGCTTGATCACCAACTTGGAGCATCGCTGAAAGAACTTCATCCTTCAGCGTGTTGGTTGCTGTGCCTTCTATGGCATAGGACGATCCCATATGCCATATCAATGTGCAGTCTCTTCCCATAAAGCGAGACCTGAATATTAAAGATTCATGTTAAACTCTAAGAATTGGAGAAGTGATAGATCGTCTTTGGTTTCACAATTGAAAATCCTAGAAATTGACTAACCTGTCTGTCGTGTTGTCGGTGGTGAATCCATAAACATAGTAAAACTCAAAGGTTTTCCAGCTCTGTATGAACTCATCCACCTTCTGCTTTGCATCCTCATGAGAAAGACTTGGAAACATAGATGGTTTATCTTCATTTCAATTGACAATCCAGGCTTGTCGGTGAAGTATATGTGTGCATCGATCAATGCCTTTGCATTATCGACATACAAGTCACAGTGCGTGACCATTGCACGAATGTAAAACCCCTTGTAGTTCAGATGGAGCTTGGGGATAGGGCACAGTGCTCTCTCATGTGATACAGTTAACAATGTCAAATAAAAATATTAAGTTGTACATATCCAATAGGATAATACTCTATCACTCTTCTTTTTGAGAGGTACTCTGAGCACAATAAGTCAAAAACTGATACAACACAAAAAAACAAATTGATTGGCTTCAATCGAACAACAAAAGAAGCTCGTGATGAATACCACACTATTGCCAAATTAGTAACAAATCACTTAAAACAACATCACGAGGAGATCATTGCACACCATGAAAAAACTACTTGCAGGTACGTGGCCTGTTGGAGTTGCCATCGGTGGAACTGAAAGTATTTCACATAGTGATTAAAACTGGTGGTCACGAATGTGAATGTTGTGAAGATTGAAGATTTTTCCTTTCCATCACNATTAAAGTGTACAAAAAAAAGAAAGACGTTGTTCAAAGGGACAAAGAAGTAGAAGCAAGGTGAGAAACAGAGGATGAAGACTTTGACACTGAAAAAGAAAGAGAAAGAGACAAAGACATGGACTGGAGTAGGGACAAGGACAGGGATAGGGACAGGAACAGGGAAAGTGACAAGGTCAGCGATAGGGAGAGAGAGAGGGATAGAGATAGACAAATAGAAAGAGGAAGAAACAGAAAGTAAGGGACATGCCATGGAGTACGGACAGGCACAGGAATTGGGTCAGGGACAAGGTCAGGGACTGGGACAGAGATAGTGACAGGGAAAGACGAAGAAACAGAGACAGACAGAGACGATCAGACAGTTAGTTGCGCATGCTATTGCTCACGGCAAAAAAACTGTCGCCATATGCCATGCATCCGGCACGCCATGCTCTATGAAAACCATCAGAGCAAGCTATTGCTCATGGCAGGGAAAAAAGGCATAAGCACCAATTCTGGACATTGAACGATGAAAATGCCTTGTACTCCCCATAAGCCATGCATCCGGCACGCCATGCTTTATGGAAAATTAAAGTGCATGCTATTGCTCATGGTGGCAAAAAAAGACGTAAGCACCAATTTTCAACACTGAATGATGGTGATGCCATGTACTTGCCATATGCCATGCATCCAGCATGCCATGCTGTATGCAAAACAGCGGCACATGCTATCGCTCAAGGCGGTGAAAAAAGGCGTAAGAATGAGCTTTTGACTTTTTCTGACGATAATGCCACGTACTCGCCATATGCCATGCATCCAACGCACCATGCTCTATGCAAAACAGCAGCGCATGCTATTGCTCACGGCGGCAAAAAAAGTGCGAGCACCAATTTTCAATATATATTGACAGTATTGCTGTATAGCAACCATATGCCATGCCTCCGGCACCTCATGCTCTATGCAAAACAGTGGCATGCTCACGGCAGCAAAAAACGGCGTAAGCACCAATGTTTTACATTGAACGATAATAATGCCGCGTAGCCTCCATATGTCATGTATCCGGCATGCCATGCTCTATGCAAAACAGCAACGCATGCTATTGCTCATGGTGGCGAAAAACAGGAGAAAGCACCATTTCTTGACATTTAATGGAAATACCGCTAAGAGGCCATGTGCCATGCATCCTGCACGTCATGCTCTATGCCAAACAACGGCGCATGCTATTGCTCATGATGGCAAAAAAAGGAATAAGCACTCATTTTTTACATTAAACAAATGCAATGTCGTGTAGTCACCATATGCTATGCATCCGGCACGCCATGCTCCATGCAAAACAATGGTGCATGCTATTGCTCATTGTAGCAAAAACAAGCGTAAAACACCATTTTTTTACATTAAACGACGATACAACCGCGTACTCGCCATATGCCATGCATCAGGCCCACCATGCTCTATGCAAAATAGTGGTGCATGCTATTGCTCAACGTTGCGAAAAAAGGTGTGAGCACAATTTTTTCACATTAATCGATGGTAATGTTGCGTACTTGCCATATGCCATGCCTCCAGCACCCCATGCTCTATGCAAAACAGTGGCGCAGTCACATCGGCCAAAAAAGGCATAAGCCACAATTTCCTACATTGAAAGATGGTAATGCCGTGTACTCCCCACATGCCATGCATTTGGCACACCATGCACTATGCAAAACAGCGGCGCATGCTATTGCTCACTGCGGGGAAAAAAGCCATAAGCACCAGTTTTTGACATTGAACAACAGTAATGGCACGTACTAGCCATATGCCATGCTTCCGGCACACCATGCTCAATGAAAAATAGCGCCACATGCTATTTCCCACGGCGGCAAAATAAAGGTGTAAGTACGGATTTTTGACATTTAATGACTGTAATGCCACGTACTTGCCATATGTCACACATCCGGGACGCCATGCTTGATGCAAAACCGCGGCGTATGCTATTGCTCATGGTGGTATAGAAAATTGTGAGTACCAATTTTTGACATTAATCAACGATGATGCTGCGTAGTAGCCATATGTCATGCCTCCGCCACCTCATCCTCTATGCAAAACAGCGACGTGCTCACGATGGAAAAAAAAGGCATAAGCACCAATTTTTGACATTAAACAAGGGTAATGCCGCAAAGCTTCCATATGCAATGCATCCGGTACGCCATGCTCTATACAAAACAGTGGCACATGCTATTGCTCACAGCGGCAAAAAAAGGCGTGAGCATACATTTTCGACAGTAAACAACGGTAATATCTTGTAGTCACCATATGCCATGCATCGGGCACGACATGCTCTATGCAGAACAGCGGCGTGCTCACATCGGCAAAAACAGGCATAAGCACCAATTCTTTACATTGAACGACGGTAATGCCGAGTACTTGCCATATGCTATGCATCAGGAACGCCATGCTCTATGCAAAACAATGACGTGCTCACGGTGGCAAAAACAGACGTACGCACCAATTTTTGACATTGAACGACGGTAATACCGCAAACTCTTCATATGCCATGCATCCAACACGCCATGATCTATGGAAAACGGCGGTGCATGCTATTGCTCACGGTGGAAAAATGAGCTGTAAGCACCAATTGTTGACATTAAATGACGGTAATGCCGGGTACTCCCGATATGCCATGCATCCGGCATGCCATGCTCTATGGAAAAATAGCGGCACATGCTTTTGCTCACCACGGCAAAAATTGTATAAGCATGGATTTTTGACATGAAACAATGGTAATGCCACGTACTCGCCATAGGCCATGCATCGGGCACGCTATGCTCTATGCAAATCAGCGACATGCTCATGTCGGCAAAAACAGCGTCAACACCAGTTTCTGACATTGAACGACGGTAATACCGCAAACTCTTCATATGCCATGCATCCAACACGCCATGATCTATGGAAAACGGCGGTGCATGCTATTGCTCATGCTGGCAAAATGAGATGTAGCCACCAATTGTTGACATGAAATGATGGTAATGCTGCATACTCGCTATATGCCATGCATCCGGCACGTCATGCTCTATGGAAAACTAATGTCACATGCTATTGCTCACAACGGCAAAAAAATGCATAAGAATTTATTTTTTAAACTGAAAGATGGTAATGCCGCGTACTCGCCATATGCCATGCATCGGGCATGCTATGCGTTATGCAAAACAGCGACATGCTCACGTTGGCGAAAACAGGTGTCAGCACCAATTTTTGACATTGAACAACGGTAATGCTGGGTACTCGCCATATGCCATTCATCCGGCTCGCCATGCTCTATGCAAAACAACGGAGCATGCTATTGCTCACGGCGGTGAAAGAAGACGTGAGCACCAATTTTTGACATTAATCGACAGTAATGCAGCGCAGTCACCATATGCCATGCCTCCGGCACCCAATACTCTATGCAAAACAGTGGCGTACTCACGGCAGCGAAAACAGGTATAGTCATCTTTTTTGGCATTGAATGACAGTAATACTGGCTACTTGCCATATGCCATGTGCCATGCATCAGGCACGTTATGCTCTGTGCAAAACAGAGACGTATGCTATTGCTAACGGCGGCGAAAAAAGGCGTGAACAACAAGTGGACATAAATCAACGAGAATGGTGCATCGTCGCCATATGCCATGCCTCCGGCACCCCATGGTCTATGCCAAACAGTGACGTGCTCACGGTGGCAAAAATAGGCCTAAGCACCATTTTTGGGCATTGAAGAACGGTAGTGCCGGATATTTACCATATGCCATGCATCCGGCACCCCATACTGTATGCAAAACAGCGGCACATGCTATTGCTCACATCGGCAAAAAAAGACATGAGTACCAAGTTTTAACATTAATCGACGATGATGCTACGTCTTTGCCATATGCCATTCCTCTGGCACCCCGTGGTCTATGCCAAACAGCGGCGCGCTCGCGGAGGCAAAAACAGGCGTAAGCACAATTTTTTGGCATTGACCAATGGTAATGCCAGGTACTTGCCACATGCCGTGCATCCGGCACGCCATGCTCTATGCAAAACAGTGGCGCATGCTATTACCAACGGCAGCAAAAAAAGGAGTGAGCACCAATTTTTTAAATGACATGACGGTAATGCTACATAGTCGCCATATGCCATGATTCTGCCACCCCTTGCTCTATGAAAAAACAGTGGCGTGCTCACGGTAGCAAAAACAGGCATAAGCACCAAGTTTTGACATTAAACAACAGTAATACCGCATAGTCGCCATATGCCATGCATCGGGCACAACATGCTCTATGCAAAATAATGGCATGCTTACGTCGACAAAAACAGGCGTAAGCACCAATTTTTTACATTGAATGACGGTAATGCCGGGTACTCGCCATATGCTATGCATGAGGAATGCCATGCTCTATGCAAAACATCGGCGTACTCACGGTCGCAAAGACAGGCGTAAGCACCAATTTTTGACATTGAACGACGGTAATACCGTGTACTCTCCACATGCCATGCATCCAGCACGCCATGATCTATGCAAAACAACGGTGCATGCTATTTCTCACCGTGGCAAAATGAGCTGTAAGCACCAATTGTTGACATTCAATGATGGTAATGCCGTGTACTCACCATATGCCATGCATCCGGCACGCCATGCTCCATGGAAAAACAGCGGCACATGCTATTGCTCACGGCAGCAAAAAAATGCATAAGCATGGATTTTTTACATTAAAGGACAGTAATGCCGCGTACTTGCCATATGCCATGTATCGGGCATGCTATGCTCTATGCAAAACAAGAACATGCTCACGTCGGCAAAAACAGGCGTCAGCACCATTTTCTGACATTGAACGACAGTAATGCCAGGTGCTTGCCATATGCCATGCATCCGGCTCGCCATGCTCTATGCAAAACAACGGCACATGCTATTGCTCACGGCGGCAAAAAAAAGCCGTGAGCACCAATTTTTGACATTAATCGACAGTAATGCAGCGTAGTCACCATATGCCATGCCTCTGACACCCATGCTCTATGAAAAATGGCGGCGTGCTCACGGCAGAAAAAACAGGTATAATCATCAATTTTTGGCATTGAACGACAGTAATACTGGGTATTTGCCATATGCCATGTTCCATGCATCGGGCACACCATGCCTTATGCAAAACAGGGACACATGCTGTTGCTAACGGCGGCGAAAAAAAGGCGTGATCACCAACTTTGGACATAAATTGACGGAAATGTTGAGTCGTTGCCACATGCCATGCCTCCGGCACCCCATGGTCTATGCCAAACAGTGGCACGCTCACGGCGGCAAGAATAGGCGTAGGAACCAATTTTTGGCATTGAAGAATGGTAGTGCCGGGTACTCGCCATATGCCATGCATCTGGCACACCATGCTGTATGCAAAACAGCGGTGTATGCTATTGCTCACAGAGGCAAAAAAAGACATGAGCACCAAGTTTTGACATTCATTGATGGTAATGCTGCGTTGTCGCCATATGCCATGCCTCCGGCAACCCGTGGTCTATGCCAAACAGCGGCACGCTCACGGCGGCAAAAGCAGGTACAAGCACAAATTTTTGGCATTGAACAACGGTAATGCTGGGTACTCGCCATATGCCATGCATCCGGCATGCCATGCTCTATGCAAAACAGTGGCGCATGCTATTGCTCACAACAGCAAAAAAAAGCGTGAGCACCAATCTTCGACATTGCACGACGGTAATTCTACACAGTCGCCATATGCCACAATTATGCCACCTCATGCTCTATGCAAAACCGTGGCATGCTCACTGCAGCAAAAACAGGCGTAAGCACCACAAGTTTGACATTGAACGACGGTAATGTCACATAGTCACCATATGCCAATTATCCGGCATGCCATACTCTATACAAAACAGTGGCGCATGCCATTTCTCAGGGTGGTGGAAAAAGGCATTAGCACCAATTTTCAACATTGAACGATGGTAATGTTGGATACTTGCCATATGCCATGCGCCAGAGACGCCATGCTCTATGCAAAACAGCGGCGTGCTCACGGCGACAAAAAGAGCATATGNATCAATTTTTGGTATTGAACGCGGTAATGTGGGGTAGTCGCCATATGCCATGCATCTGGACCCCATGCTCTATGCAAAACAGTGACACATGCTCTTGCTGAGGCGGTGGAGAGGATGCCAATGTCCTGCGCACCATGGCATACAAGACATGGTACAATCCACATCCACAAAAATGAGAGAACAGGGTTAACGGGCAAGGCCGTGTGGCCAGGACTGATACACACACACACACACACACACACCTGAGACCACAGGTTCCGTGTAGCAGAGGTCAGAGAGGGAAACCGGGCCCTGGAGCCACGGAGCTGGTGGACGCTGCAGCAAAGCATGGTCAACATCAAACGACGGTAATGCCACGTAGTCGCCATATGCCATGCATTCAACACACCATGCTCTATGCAAAACAGCGGTGCATGGTATTGCTCGTGGCAGCGAAAAAAGGCGTGAGCATCAATTTTTTACATTAGTCGACGGTAATGTTGCGTGGTTGCCAGATACCATGCCCCTGGCACCCCATGCTCTATGCAAAATGATGTGCTCACGGCGGCAAAAATGGGCGCAAGCACCAATTTTTGACTTTATGCGACGGTAATGCTGGGTACTCGTCATATGCCATGCACCATGCAAAGCAGTGGCATGCTATTGCTCACAGCGGCAGAAAAATGTATTAACACCAATTTTTACATTGAACGATGGTAATGCTGAGTACTGGCCACCTGCCATGCATCCGGTATGCCATGCTCTATGGAAAACAGCAGCGCATGCTATGGCTCACAATCGCAAAAAAAGGCGTGAGCACAAAGTTTTGACACAAAACGATGGTAATGTTGCGTAGTCACCATATGCCATGATTCTGGCGTGCATGCTCTACGAAAAATAGTGGCATGCGCACAGTGGCAAAAAAAGGAGTAAGCAGCAGTCTTTGACATGAAACAACGGTAGTTCCACGTTGTTGCCATATGCCATGCATCCAGCACGCCATGCTTGATGGGAAACAGCGGCGCATGCCATTGCTCACTGTGCCAAAACAAGGCGTAAGCCACAGTTTTCAATTTTAAATGATGGTTATGCCGTGTAGTCACCATATGCCATGCATCCAGCACGTCATGCTCTACGCAAAACAGTGGTGCGTGCTATTGCTCACGGAGGCAGAGAAAGGTGTGAGAACCAATTTTTGACATTGAACGACAATAATGCCGCGTAGTTGCCATATGCCATGCATCAGGTACGCCATGCTCTTTGCAAAACAGCGGCGTGATGGACAAGGGAGTGAGTGATTGAGTGATTGAGTGTTTGAGTGAGTGAATGAATGAATGAAGAAGTGAGTGATTGAGTGATTGAGTGAGTGAGTGAGTGAGTGAGAAAGTAAAGAACATTATAGCAACTGACCAATGGACAGGCCGTTGATCATCGGACCAACGGACCCACTGACTGAAAGAAACGTAGACAGAGACAGGGAGAGAGACAGGGACAAATTGAGAGACAGAGATACGGATTGGGAAAGGGAAAGGGTCAGCAACCCCAACAATGATGCAAACATTGACATGGAAAATGCTAACTTCAGACAGAGAGAGAGAGAGAGAGAGAGAGAGAGAGAGAGAGAGAGAGGAGTCGTGTCTTGATTTTCATAGTCAAATCATTTGAACGATGATGGGAAAATTATGAGAGAGAGATACGTTTCTTGTGGAAACACTCGTACACGTTCTTTACATATCTTTGTCCATATATGATCAATGCTTGAACCTAGACTATACATTGGAAAATAAACAAGTTGGTTAAATCCATGTTTCTCAAGTGTCCATGTTTTTGGTATCTTATCCGTTAATTCGTTCAGGTCTCCAAGAATAAAACATGGTTGATGTCCATTTTTAAATGTAAAATCATGAAGGAGTGAATCAAAAGGGAATCTTGGAGTGTTTAGCCTGCAATAGAGAAGCAAAAATGTAATGTTTTGTACATCCATTAGATGCATCCTCCAAGACAATGCATCAAAATATTCATCTTTTTGATACTCTGCATCTGTGAATAAGTGTTTTGATACTGCTATTAGGCCTCCTACTCCGCCATTTGAGTATGTCATACTACAAGAGTTGTACCATGTCATATTTGATGTTGGATTTCCTTCATGATGAGTTTCACACCGAAGAAGCATATCTAGTTCTGTCAATTCTGGACGACATGAAAAATCTGTAACATGTGCATTTAGAGACCTAATATTCTGGTACAATATCATAAAGCTATGATCCAAAACAATATCAGTTATAGGGGATATACCTAAATTCCACTTTTCACTTCTCATCCATTCCATTTCAACTTTTACTCTGTCACTTGTTTTGATTCCCGATGGATCATAAATTCTTACCGTTAGTAAAGATGCATCTGTGAATCTACTTAGTGCAACATAATACATATGATCTATAATCCATCCTGAAAGGTCTACAACAGCTCTTTTGTTGTACGTAAAACCTTGAAATTTATGAATTGTGATGGCATCTGCATGTGCAATAGGAAATTGAAGTCGCAATATTACACTTTGTTTGTTTTGATCAGTAAAATGTTTCTTCTCCTTGGATATTGGTGTCCATCTCTAGATATGAGATGTTGTCTCATATCTAGAGATTTCTTCTGCATGTTTTTGCCAACACCAGAATTCTGAAATTCAATCCATAAGTAATAAAAGTCATCAACATTTTTTTCAACAAAATGACGATATCCAGTGGCACCATTGACAAGGCCATCGGATGTGTCAACATTTGACACCAACATTACTTTACATCCAATAAAAGATTTTAATATATTGGGTAGACCCGCTGTGTATCTCTTGTCAGCTGTTGTTCCTTTCTTTGGTCTTTTCAATCGTCTAAGAACTGCAGCAGACAGATCAGCGTTGTGAGCATACATGGAAAATTTCTCTGTCTTTTCCCTTTGGAACATACCGTCATTATGTTCATTCACTTTTTCATTTTGGCTAAAAAAATGTAGACATCCTTTATTGTTTTGTGTGTCTTCAATTGCATGGAGTCCTTGAAAGAAGGAAAGATTTTCCTTTGTATTTTCTCCTTCCCTTAACCTATTTGAAATCTCTGCAAAGTGTGAATGCTTCTGACGCATTATAGATGTGAATTTATTTAGCTTAAACTGAGGCCATGTGTAAAACGACTTCAGATTTTCAGGAGAGGCCAATGAGTCTGTTACATCCAAAGGTTCAAATGGATAGCTATCTTGGACTGATTTTCATTCAAGTAAATCCCCAACAAGAAGAACGTGTACTCCGCCAAACGATTGTTTTTCAATCCCTTCAATTTCCGACATCCTCTTGTCCAAACAATGTAGCATGTAAGATCCCACCATGGATATCTCATCGACAATTATGAGTTTAACCAATCCTAGTTCACATGCAAGTGTATGTGTTTTGCTGTCATTCAACTTCATTTATGATTTTTTTTTGTCTCTTATACGAAGTCGTACAGCATGATGGATTCTATATCCATTGATGTTCAATGATGCAAATCCTGTTGGTGCAACACGAAGAATTTTTAGCACTCTTGTATTTGATTTTGGTCTTGAGTTACAAAGTTACCAATGATTTACCAACACCAGCACTTCCAGAGAGGAACACCCTTAGTGGATCTTTAGTATATCTTTCTTCATGCATTATGTGATCAAAATTTGCATTTTGTTGATTGTTCAATAGATGATTCATTTTATAGTACTCTTCATTAGGTTTTCTCAAGTCAGCAAACATATGCCTTCCTATCTCTTTGTAACAAACAGATTCATTTTCCATGTCCACATTGTATGTCTCTCTGATATTTTCTCTACAATAATCATCTTCAAACAGTTGGTTTTTGTCATCTTCTTAGAATTTGGCTTTCAATTCAGTGTTAAGATCACAAAGGACTTTTTCCCAAATTGATGACTTTGGTGCATACGCTTCACATTTCCTTTTGATTTCATAAATTTTTTTGCAATATGCCTCCTGGATTTTAGCTTTGGTCAATGAGTACTCTTTATGAAAGGGCACAAATAGTAGAACTTTCTCTCTAATGTATTGAGTATCATTACTGTTTTGGTGGTAAACTACGTATCGAATGATCCGTGGACAATTTATACATCGATAGTTTCTTGTATCTCCATAAGGGTCTTTCTCCCTCTTTATCACTCCATGTATGTTTTGTTGAACATCCTTTCTTCCTTCAAACTCTCCTTCTTTTTCATCTGGTTCCAAAAAGTCTTCTTCTTCTTTTGTATGTGCTAAGCAGTTGTATTTGGAATTGAAGTCTGCAAAACATGTATTTTCAAGCTCAGTCTGTTGTCTTTCATATCTTGTGATAGCTACATATGGAAAAAAAACATTGCTAGACTCAGGATCTAACTTCTGAATCTCCTCTTTTATTTTCAAAAGGAGGAGTCATTCTTCAATTTTTCCTGTATTAAAAAATTCAAAACCTATACTTGAAAATCGCAAAGGTAATCCAGTCATGACGGTTACTGACTCTTGTGCACTCACTTCTTGGTCATGTATAAACGTGTTTCTTCAATTTTTTATAGTCTGTTTGATATTCATTGAGTTTTCAGAATTATTTTTCAGACTATTTGCAACCCTCCTCAACATTCGACTCATTATTTAGTTTCCCTCACACATGTATGAAACAACATAAATAGCAATAGCATGAGGACGTATAAACATCTGCATGTCCATATCTGCTTGCCACAGTCTCAAAACATCATAATTAAATGGTTTCATTTTAGCATGAATTGGTCTTTGCTTGTTAAGTAGTGTTGCACGTTTGATTGTAGATTGGATATCATATACATAGTCTTGTTGGGACACTTCCACCCGTTGTGAGAACTCATCAAAGGAGATATCATATTGTAAACCATGTAATCCCTTACATTAATTTGTAAATCATTTTTTTTATCATCCCAATAAGCAGTACTTTCTCTCATTTGCTTGAATTCATGACACAGAATGTTGTTTTCAAGTAATTGTTTTCATAAAATCTGGCTGGTATAGCTGTGAAGCCTTGTAGTTCCTTAATGGAAGTTGTCTCCCTTGGATACAGACAATGTCTCAAACAGCAAGGGCTTTTTATACTTAAGATTTAAAGAAAATCTTATCCCAGCGTTAGGCAAATCGCCAATCTTTGCTCAAGGCCATAGTTCTATGTGACAGATTATTTCTTACGTCCAAATGGAATTTTTGTATTCACAAGTCCTTTTTACTCCATTCCCCCAAACAAGGTTGGATAACAAAGCTCCTCAATGTTGTTGTCTACAAAAATAGAATAAGGATTCTTCCCTTCACATGGATCCATCATCATGTGTCCAATTTTCATGGGTTGATAGAAAGGATTTGTGATTAAAAGAGTTTCTTGGAGATTATCTTCATCATGTTCAATAAGGTCCCCAGTTTTATCACCTGTATCACAGTCTTCATCATCTTCATTGGCTTCATGTTCTTGTACACGTTTTTTTTATAAATTTTTTTTTAATTATCTTGCTTTTTGTGAAGAAAAATAAATTTTTAAACGTGCAAAAGTGGTGAGTTTTTATTAAAAACTTAACAGCTGCAATAACAACAGCAGGACATATGCTTTCTTCATACACAGAGGATCTTGTTTCTATTTTTTGCTTTAGAGTTACTGTTACAGTTTCAGTCATGAAAGGAGTTTGAGGAAGTTTGGTTACTAACTCCACAACATATAGAAGCACAGCTTTCACTGCACCTCGTAGTCCTTGTTTTCTTCCTTGCCATAGAAAAGCTATTCTCATGAAAGGTAGAAAGGGACATATCAATCGTTCTTCTAATAATGATAAGTCTTTCAATGTTTCATGTACATCATTCATTATAAATCCATCCTTCTTGTAGACATGCCTTTTCCATGTTTTTTCATTTTTCTTTAGCATCCAACACAAATAGTAATAGATTTCCATCTCTCATAAAAGAATTAGTGCTCTTTTGAAAATGTAATAAAGAACAAAATTCACAAGGGATGGTAGGTCCATCCTTGCATTCTTTCAAAAAGGTTTCATCTGAACTTTTCTTTTGTTTTGGACCCTCAATACTTGAAGACTCTGTTGTTAATGCATAAGATATAAAATTTTCAACCAAACTACGTGAGTTATAGAAAAGATGTTGCAAGGATGCAAAGTTCTTTTTCCAAGAAGATGAAAATCCAAACAGGTCATGGATCAAGTACTCTCGTACAATTGCTGCATAGTTTAAAGAATAAAATCCACTGACTCTTTTTTCCCTGTTTTTAAATAATTCTTTACAATATCTCTGTGAAATTCCAACAAAATTATTATCTTTCAATTTCAAAACACTCGGGGTAGTTTTCTTTACAAGGATGTTCAAGTTATTTAAAGTTAAATGTTAATGAATCACCACTAGGTTCTTTATTCATATCATGTCCTTCTAATGAAACTTTAGGTGTAATGATTGATGTTTTTTATTTCTAAACCATCATGAAAATTGGATGATTTGCATTAAGCAATAAGAATATTTGGATCACAAGTGTCAAGCAACCCCTAACCCGAAACATACAATGACGATAATCACAATGAGGTATATTCTCAGCTCTCCATGCTTGAGGCAAGCAATGCGTGCGAGGTTGTGCCATGAGTGGCTACTTCAAGAGGATCTGCCAATATCTGTGGAGGCTTAGAGAATATCGAGGCGCACTCCTGTAAAACTCCAAAACCGTCAAGAATTTTACCAAATAGTATCAAAGCATCAATAAGGTTCGTGGCCCTTCTGTCAACAATTAAAGAAAGTGGTCAAAGCTTTCAAAACACTCTACAATGGAACACCAAAGGTTATGACGGAAACTCCCTTGGCCAAATGATAAGAAAAAATTGGGATCGATAAGTTATGGGCCACATATACAAAGAAAATGATGCCCACGCGCAAAGATGAGGGACCTTTGAACGTCCAAGACTTATCACTTCCCCCCTTTTGTTGCTAGGTCTGTCTTGGTGATCTCTATACTTGATTCCACTCACATGCAAGCAAGCTACAATGGTCGACGGCGACTTTCATGGTCTCGACTTCATCTCGCACGTCCCTATATGAACACAAGAATTTTCTCGGTGGCCAGTTCTCAAGGGCCACTTTCCCGACAACATCACTTCTTATCTTTGTCAGCACAGTTTTGTAGAGCTAGTTTACCTAGTTTTGCTGTTGCTTCTTTTGGTTTGTTGTTCGGACACCCAAGTGACCCGCACTGTTGCTGAGATCTGTCCAAACTTTGTTTGGTAGGTATTAGATGTTTCCATGGATTTTCCCATAGGCCAGCTGCTGCATAGCTTACGTTGGGCAAATTGAGGGTGGAGGGTATATCCCTCTCTCTCTCTCTCTCTCTCTCTCTCTCTCTATCTCTCTCTCTCCCTCCCTCTCTCTCTCTCTCTCTCTCTCTCTCTCTCTATCTCTCTCTCTC
>SZWC01035488.1:3067-16972 GCA_023375785.1 Penium margaritaceum | reverse complement strand
GCTGCACAGGAGGACCAAGCACATCGAGATCCGTCATCACTACGCGCGGGACTTGGTGGCGAAGGGAGATGCGGCTATTGTGCATTGTGGCACTAAGCGCATGCTTGCCGATGCCATGACCAAGGCAAAGCCCAAGGACAGGCATGACACGAGCTGCATGGAGCTTGGTCTGCGCTGTGAAGTTTAAAATACTACAGGTTCCAAGGACAGGGCATCAAGGCTGCGGTGCAAGGGGGAGATTGTTGACATGGTGTGCCCCTTGCCGTGAGTACCGTTGAGTGTACTCCCTGGTTTGACCACTGAGAAGTGGTCGAACACCTGATCTGACTTTAGATTTGGATTCCTTGGATTGTTCTATGCAGGATCGAGCTTTGAATCGCTCGATTTGAGTGCGTATACAGAAAGTTAGCCTAGCCCGAAATTTGGGTGTTTGGGGGGTGGAATCTGGTACCCGCCATGGGTGGCGGGATAATCCACCACCAGTGATCCGAGTTTGTCTCCAACGACCCCCAAATGCACCAGGGCCATAAAGGAAGCAACCAGAAGACTCTCCTTGACCAGGGTGAACTTCTCCTTGACTTCTGGGCAAGGAAAGGCGCTTCGACGGGTCATCGTCGAAGCGCCTCCCGTTGCCTAGGGTGCAAGGCAAGGTGGGCGGCTCCAGCAAGGGTTACTTCGACGGCCGTAGCAGGGACTCTACTGCTCTGTTTTGGGCATGCTTGGATGCGTTGGAAAGCTTACATCACAGACTATAAGGATCTGATGAAATCTCACTACGCTAAGTAACAAAATCATGTTTCGATTCAGTTCTACTGAATGTGACATGTTCTGCCCACTCACATCCTTGATCCTTGTGCTCCACACTCTTCACCAAGGTGTGCATTGGCTGCCCCAAACATTGGTAGCGTGCATCAGCAAGAGCTAGGCATCGATGAGGGTGCTTCCACACCCACTAGAGCCAACAGACCAAATAATTTCACAATGAGTGGTCAACGTTGAGAACTCGTAATACGAGTCACAAATGGTTAAGGGGGAAACACTGGTTTTGGAATCCAAGTCATTGACTAGCCAGTACAAAGACATTCAATACGTACTGGCACGGTGTGGCTACCATGCACAATGACCAACAAAAGCAGGCATATGTCACTGACCATGACCAGAGAATTTCACTATGTGTGGTCAACGTTGCCAAATCATAATACGAGTCACAAATAGTCAAAGGGGCAAATAATGGCTGGAAAAAACTGGCTATCAACTAGCAAGTACAAAAACCTTCAATAAGTAGTAGCACGGTGTGGCTACCATGCACAATGACCAGCCAAAGTTTGCATATGTCACTGACCATAACCAAAGAATTTCTCTATGTGTGTTCAATGTTGACGACTCATAATACGAGACACAAATGGTAACATGGGGAGCCAACACATTGGGAATACTGGTTATCGACTAACAAGTACAAAGACCTTCAATAAGAAGTAGCACGGTGTGGGTACCATGCACAATGACTAACCAAAGTAGGCATATGGCGCTGACCATGACCAAAGTATTTTACTATATGTTGTCAACGTTGACAACTCATAATACGAGTCAGAAATGGTCAAAAGGGGAAACAATGCTTTGGGATTACCAGTTATGAACTAGCAAGTACAAAGAACTTCAATTAGCAGTGGCACGGTGTGGCTACCATGCACAATGACCAACCAAAGTAGACATATGTCAGTGACCATGACCAAAGAATATCACTATGTGTAGTCAATGTTGACAACTCGTAATACGAGTCACAAACGGTCAGAGGGGGAAATACAGATTTGGAAATAAGATTTTTTGTCTAGCAAGTACAAAGACCTTCAATAAGTAGTGGCATGGCGTGGCTACCATGCACAATAACCACCCAAAGTAGACATGTGTCACTAGCCATGACCAAAGAAATTCACTTTGTGTGGTCAACATTGACAACTCATAATGCGAGTCACAAAGGGTCAAAGGGGGGAACAATGGTTTGGAAATTCTAGTTATTGACTAGCACGTACAAAGAGCAAGACCACCCAAAGTAGGCATACTTCACTGACCATAACCAAAGCAACGCACTATGTGTGGTCAGCGTTGATAACTCATAAGACGAGTCACAAATGGTGAGAGGGTGGAACAATGGTTTAGGAACACTAGTTTCCGACTGGCAAGTACTAAGACCTTCAATAAGAAGTGGCACGGTGTGGCTATCATGCACAATGACCAACCAAAGTAGGCATATGTCAGTGACCATGACCAAAGAAATTCACTATGTGTCGTCAAAGTTGCCAGCTCACAATACGAGTCACAAATGGTCAGATGGGGAAACAATGGTTTGGGAATACTCGTTATCAACTAGAAAGTACAAAGACCTTCAATTAGTAGTGGCACAGTGTGGCTACCATGCACAATGACCAACCAAAGTAGGCATATGTCGCTGACCATGACCAAAGAATTTTACTATGTGTGGTCAGCGTTGAAAAATCATAATACGTGTCAGAATGGTTTTGGAATACAAGACATTGACTAGCCAGTACAAAGACCTTCAATAAGTAGTGGCACGGTGTGGCTACCACTTACAATGACCAACCAATGTAGGCATATGTCACTGACCATGACAAAATAATCTTACAATGTGTGGTCAACGTTGACAACTCATAACACGAGTCACAAATGGTCAGATGGGGAAACAGTGGTTTTGTAATACAAGTCATCGACTAGCCAGTACAACAAAATTCAACAAGTAGTGGCACGGTGTGGCTACCATGCACAATGACAAACCAAAGCAGGCATATGTCACTGACCATGACCAAATCATTTCACTACGTGTGGTCAATATTGCCAAATCAAAATAGGAACCACAAATAGTCTGAGGGGAAAACAATGGTTGGACAATACTGGTTCTCAACTAGCAAGTACAAAGACCTTCAATAAGTAGTAGCACGGTGTGGCTACCATACACACTGACCATAACCAAATAAATTCACTTTGTGTGGTCAATGTTGACGACACATAATAGGAGACACAAATGGTGGGATGGGGAAACACTGGGTTGGGAATACTCGTTATCAACTGGCAAGTACAAAGACATTCAATAAGAAGTAGCACGGTGTGGAAACCATGCATCATGACGAACCAGAGTAGGCCTATGGCACTGGCCATGACAAAAAAAATTAACTATATGCTGTCAAATTTGACAACTCATAATACGAGTCACAAATGGTCAGAAGGGGAAAAAATGGTTTGGGAGTACTCGTTATGAACTAGCAAGTACAAAGAACATCAATTAGTAGTGGCATGGTGTAGCAACCCTGCACAATGACCAACCAAAGGAGGCATGTGTCAGTGACCATGACCAAAGAATATCACTATGTGTGGTCAAGGTTGACAACTCATGATACAAGTCACAAACAATCAGATGGGAAAACATTAAATGGGAAATAAAATGTTTCATCTAACAACTACAAAGACCTTCAATAAGTAGGTGAACGGTGTGGCTACCATGCACAATGATCACCCAAAGTAGGCATATGTCATTTACCATGACCATATAATATCACTTTGTGTGGTCAACGTTGACAACTCACAGTACAATTCACAAATAGTCAAAGGGGGGAACAATGGTTTAGAAGTAAAAGTTATCAACTAGCAAGTACAAAGAGCATTAATAAGCAGTGGCACGGTGTAGCTATCATGCACAATGACCAACCAAAGTAGGCATATGGAACTGACAATGACCAAAGAGTTTAACTATATGTTCTCAACGTTGATAACTCATTAGACGAGTCACAAATGGTCAGAAGGGTGAGCAATGGTTTGGGAATACCAGTTGTTAACCAGCAAGTACAAAGAGCTTCAATTAGTAGTGGCACGGTGTGGCTACCATGCATAATGACCAACCAAAGTAGGCATATGTCAGTGACCATGACCAAAGAATATCTCTATGTGTGGACAAAGTTGACAACTCATAATACGAGTCACACATGGTCAGAGGGGGAAATAATGTTTTGGAAAAAATAATTATCATCTAGCAAGTACAAAGACCTTCAAGAAGTAGTGGCACGGCGTGGCTACCATGCACAATGACCAACCAATGTAGGCATATGTCACTAACTATGACCAAATAATTTCATTATGTGTGGTCAACGTTGACAACTCATAGTACAAGTCACAAATGGTCAGAGGGGAAACATTGGTTTGGAAATACTAGTTATCGACTAGCAAGTAGAAAAACCCTGAATACGTAGTGGCACAGTGTGACTACCATGCACAATGACCATCCAAAGTAGGCATATGTCAGTGACCATGACCAAAGAATATCTCTATGTGTGGACAAAGTTGACAACTCATAATACGAGTCACACATGGTCAGAGGGGGAAATAATGTTTTGGAAAAAATAATTATCATCTAGCAAGTACAAAGACCTTCAAGAAGTAGTGGCACGGCGTGGCTACCATGCACAATGACCAACCAATGTAGGCATATGTCACTAACTATGACCAAATAATTTCATTATGTGTGGTCAACGTTGACAACTCATAGTACAAGTCACAAATGGTCAGAGGGGAAACATTGGTTTGGAAATACTAGTTATCGACTAGCAAGTAGAAAAACCCTGAATACGTAGTGGCACAGTGTGACTACCATGCACAATGACCATCCAAAGTAGGCATATGTCAGTGACCATGACCAAAGAATATCTCTATGTGTGGACAAAGTTGACAACTCATAATACGAGTCACACATGGTCAGAGGGGGAAATAATGTTTTGGAAAAAATAATTATCATCTAGCAAGTACAAAGACCTTCAAGAAGTAGTGGCACGGCGTGGCTACCATGCACAATGACCAACCAATGTAGGCATATGTCACTAACTATGACCAAATAATTTCATTATGTGTGGTCAACGTTGACAACTCATAGTACAAGTCACAAATGGTCAGAGGGGAAACATTGGTTTGGAAATACTAGTTATCGACTAGCAAGTAGAAAAACCCTGAATACGTAGTGGCACAGTGTGACTACCATGCACAATGACCATCCAAAGTAGGCATATGTCAGTGACCATGACCAAAGAATATCTCTATGTGTGGACAAAGTTGACAACTCATAATACGAGTCACACATGGTCAGAGGGGGAAATAATGTTTTGGAAAAAATAATTATCATCTAGCAAGTACAAAGACCTTCAAGAAGTAGTGGCACGGCGTGGCTACCATGCACAATGACCAACCAATGTAGGCATATGTCACTAACTATGACCAAATAATTTCATTATGTGTGGTCAACGTTGACAACTCATAGTACAAGTCACAAATGGTCAGAGGGGAAACATTGGTTTGGAAATACTAGTTATCGACTAGCAAGTAGAAAAACCCTGAATACGTAGTGGCACAGTGTGACTACCATGCACAATGACCATCCAAAGTAGGCATATGTCAGTGACCATGACCAAAGAATATCTCTATGTGTGGACAAAGTTGACAACTCATAATACGAGTCACACATGGTCAGAGGGGGAAATAATGTTTTGGAAAAAATAATTATCATCTAGCAAGTACAAAGACCTTCAAGAAGTAGTGGCACGGCGTGGCTACCATGCACAATGACCAACCAATGTAGGCATATGTCACTAACTATGACCAAATAATTTCATTATGTGTGGTCAACGTTGACAACTCATAGTACAAGTCACAAATGGTCAGAGGGGAAACATTGGTTTGGAAATACTAGTTATCGACTAGCAAGTAGAAAAACCCTGAATACGTAGTGGCACAGTGTGACTACCATGCACAATGACCATCCAAAGTAGGCATATGTCAGTGACCATGACCAAAGAATATCTCTATGTGTGGACAAAGTTGACAACTCATAATACGAGTCACACATGGTCAGAGGGGGAAATAATGTTTTGGAAAAAATAATTATCATCTAGCAAGTACAAAGACCTTCAAGAAGTAGTGGCACGGCGTGGCTACCATGCACAATGACCAACCAATGTAGGCATATGTCACTAACTATGACCAAATAATTTCATTATGTGTGGTCAACGTTGACAACTCATAGTACAAGTCACAAATGGTCAGAGGGGAAACATTGGTTTGGAAATACTAGTTATCGACTAGCAAGTAGAAAAACCCTGAATACGTAGTGGCACAGTGTGACTACCATGCACAATGACCATCCAAAGTAGGCATATGTCAGTGACCATGACCAAAGAATATCTCTATGTGTGGACAAAGTTGACAACTCATAATACGAGTCACACATGGTCAGAGGGGGAAATAATGTTTTGGAAAAAATAATTATCATCTAGCAAGTACAAAGACCTTCAAGAAGTAGTGGCACGGCGTGGCTACCATGCACAATGACCAACCAATGTAGGCATATGTCACTAACTATGACCAAATAATTTCATTATGTGTGGTCAACGTTGACAACTCATAGTACAAGTCACAAATGGTCAGAGGGGAAACATTGGTTTGGAAATACTAGTTATCGACTAGCAAGTAGAAAAACCCTGAATACGTAGTGGCACAGTGTGACTACCATGCACAATGACCATCCAAAGTAGGCATATGTCAGTGACCATGACCAAAGAAATTCACTATGTGTCGTCAAAGTTGCCAACTCATAATACGAGTCACAAATGGTCAGAGGGGGAAACAATGATTTCGGAATACTAGTTTTCAATTATCAAGTACAAAGACCTTTAATTAGTAGTGGCACAGTGTGGCTACCATGCACAATGACCAACCAAAGTAGGCATATGCCACTGACCATGAGCAAAGAATTTCACTATGTGTGGTCAACGTTGAAAAATCATAATACGTGTCACAAATGGTCATAAGTGGGAAACAATGGTTTTGGAATACAAGTCATCGACTAGCCAGTACAAAAACCTTCAATATGTAGTGGCACGGTGTGGCTATCACGCACAATGAACAACCAATGTAGGCACATGTCACTGACCATGACCAAGTAATTTCACAATGTGTGGTCAACGTTAACAACTCATACTACGAGTCACAAATGGTCAGAGGGGGAAACAATGGTTTTGGAATAGAGGTCATGGACTAGCCATTACAGAGAGCTTTAATAAGTAGTGGAACGGTGTGGCTACCATGCACAATGACCAACCAAAGCAGGCATATGTCACTGACCATGACCAAATTATTTCACTATGTATGGTCAACGATGCCAAATCATAATACGAGTCACATGTAGTCAGAGGGACAAACAATGGTTAGAAAGTACTGGTTATCAACTAGCAAGTACAAAGACCTTTAATAAGTAGTAGCACGGTGTGGCTACCATGCACAATGACCAACCAATGTAGGCATATTTGCTGACCATGACCAGAAAATTTCACTATGTGTGGTCAACGTTGCCAACTCATAATACGAGTCACAAATTGTCAGAGGGGGGAACAATGTTTTGGGACTACTAGTTATCCACTAGCAAGTACAAATACCTTCAATTAGTAGTGGCACAGTGTGGCTACCATGCACAATGACCAACCAAAGTAGGCATATGTCATTGACCATGACCGAATAACTTCACTATGTATGGTCAACGTTGACAAAACATAATGCGTGTCACAAATGGTCATACGGGGGAAACATTCATTTTGGAATACAAATCATCGACCAGCCAGTACAAAGAACGTTAATAAGTAGTGGCACGTTGTGGCTACCATGCACAATGACCAACCAAAGCAGGCATATGTCACTGACCATGACCGAATAACTTCACTATGTATGGTCAACGTTGACAAAACATAATGCGTGTCACAAATGGTCATACGGGGGAAACATTCATTTTGGAATACAAATCATCGACCAGCCAGTACAAAGAACGTTAATAAGTAGTGGCACGTTGTGGCTACCATGCACAATGACCAACCAAAGCAGGCATATGTCACTGACCATGACTGAAGAATTTCACTATGTGTGGTCAACGATACCAAATCATAATACGAGTCACATGGAGTCAGAGGGACAAACAATGGTTGGAAAATACTGGTTATCAACTAGCAAGTACAAAGACCTTCAATAAGTAGTAGCACGATGTGGCTACCATGCACAATGACCAACCAAAGTAGGCATATTTCACTGACCATGACTAAAGGATTTCACTATGTGTGGTCAATGTTGACAACTCATAATACGAGTTACAAATGGTCCGAAGGGGAAACAATGGTTTTGGAATACAAGTCATCGACTAGCCAGGACAAAGACCTTCAATAAGTAGTGACATGGTGTGGCTACCATGCACAATGACCAACCAAAGCAGGCATATTTCACTGATCATGACCAAAGAATTTCACTATGTGTGGTCAACGTTGCCAACTCATAATACGAGTCACAAATAGTGAGAGGGGCAAATCATGGTTGGAAAATACTGGTTATCAACTAGCAAGTACAAAGACCTTCAATAAGTAGTAGCTCGGTGTGGCTACCATGTACAATGACCAACAAAAGTTGGTATATGTCACTGACCATATCCAAATAATTTCAGTATGTAAGGTCAACGATGAAGACTCATAATACGAGAAAAAATGGTCAGATGGGGAAACACTGGGTTGGGAATACTGGTTATGGACTAGCAAGTACAAAGACCTTCAATAAGAAGTAGCACGGTGTGGCTACCATGCACAATGACTAACCAAAGTGGGCATATGCCAGTGACCATGACCAAAAAATTAAACTATATGTTGTCAACGTTGACAAATCATACTACGAGTCACAAATGGTCAGAAGGGGAACCAATGGTTTGGGAATACCAGTTATTAACTAGCAAGTACAAAAAACTTCAATTAGTAGTGGCACGGTGGGGCTACCATGCACACTGACCAACCAAAGTAGGCATATGTCACTGACAATGACCAAAGAATATCACTATGTGTGGTCAACGTTGACAACTCATAATACAAGTCACAAATGGTCAGAGGGGGAAATAGTGGTTTGGAAATAATATTTTTCATCTAACAAGTACAAAGACCTTCAATAAGTAGTGGCACGGCGTGGCTGCCATGCACAAATACTACGCAAAGTAGGCAAATGTCATTAGCCATGACCAAAGAATGTCACTATGTGTGTTCAACGTTGACAACTCATAATACGAGTCACGAATAGTAAAAGGGGGGAACAATGGTTTGGAAGTACTAGTTATCGACTAGCAAGTACAAAGAGCTTTAATATGTAGTGGCACGGTGTGGTTACCATGCACTATGACCAACCAAAGTAGGTGTATGTCACAGACTATGACCAAAGAAACTCACTATGTGTGGTCAACGTTGATAACTCATAAGACAAGTCACAACTGGTCAGAGGGTCGAACAATGGTTTAGGAACACTAGTTCCCGACTAGCAAGTAGTAATACCTTGAATAAGTAGTGGCACAGTGTGGCTATCATGCACAATGACCAACCAAAGTAGGGATATGTCACTGACCATGACCAAATAATTTCACTGCGTGTGGTAAGCGTTGACAACTCACAGTACAAGTCACAAATGGTCAGAGGGGGAAACAATGGTTTGGAAATACTACTCATTGACTAGCAAGTAATAAGACCCTGAATACGTAATGGCACGGTGTGACGACCATGCACAATGACCATCCAAAGTAGGCATATGTCAGTGACCATGACCAAAGAAATTCACTATGTGTCGTCAAAGTTGCCAACTCATAATACGAGTCACAAATGGTCAGAGGGGGAAACAATGATCTGGGAATACTAGTTTTCAATTATCAAGTAAAAAGACCTTTAATTAGTAGTGGCACAGTGTGGCTACCATGCACAATGACCAACCAAAGTAGGTATATGCCACTGACCACGACCAAAGAATTTCACTATGTGTGGTCAACGTTGAAAAATCATAATACGTGTCACAAATGGTCATAAGTGGGAAACAATGGTTTTGGAATACAAGTCATCGACTAGCCAGTACAAAAACCTTCAATATGTAGTGGCACGGTGTGGCTACCACGCACAATGACCAGCCACTGTAGGCATATGTCGCACACCATGATCAAATAATTTCACAATGTGTGGTCAACGTTGACAACTCATAATACGAGTCACAAATGGTCAGAGGGGGAAACAATGATTTTGGAATACACGTCATCAACTAGCCAGTACAAAGCCCTTCAATAAGTAGTGGCACGGTGTGGCTACCATGCACAATCACCAGCCAAAGCAGGCATATGTCACTGACCATGACCAAAGAATTTCACTATGTGTGGTCAACGTTGCCAAATCATAATACGAGTCACAAATAGTCTGAGGGAAAAAAAATGGTTGGAAAGTACTGGTTATCAACTAGCAAGTACAAAGAACTTCAATAAGTAGTAGCACGGTGTGGCTAGCATGCACAAATACCAACCAAAGTTGGCATATGTCACTGACCATAACCAAAGAATTTCAATATGTTTGGTCAATGTTGACGACTCATAATACAAGACGCAAATGGTAAATTGGAGGAACACTAGGCTGGGAATACTAGTTATCGATTAACAAGTACTAAGACCTTCAATAAGAAGTAGCATGGTGTGACCACCATGCACAATGACTGACCAAAGTACGCATGTGGCACTGACCATGACCAAAGAATTTAACTGTATGTTGTCAACATTGACAACTCATAATACGAGCCACAAATGGTCAGAAGGGGAAACAATGGTTTGGAAACACCAGTTATTAACTAGCAAGTACAGAGAACTTCAATTAGTAGTGGCACGGTGCGGCTACGATGCACAATGACCAACCAAAGTAGGCATATGTCAGTGATCATGACCAAAGAATATCGCTAAGTGTGGTCAACGTTGACAACTCATAATACGAGTCACAAATGGTCAGAGGGGGAAATAATGGTTTGGAAATAATAGTATTTGTCTAGCAAGTACAACAACCTTCAATACATAGTGTCACGGCGTGGCTACTATGCACAATGACCACCACATGTGGGCATATTTCACTAGCCATGACAGAAGAGTTTCACTATGCGTGGTCAATGTTGACAACCAGTTCGCACCACTCCGCAACCAGTTCCCACCACTCCCCAACCAGTTCGCACCACCCCGCAACCAGTTCGCACCACTCCGCAACCAGTTCGCACCAATCCGAAACCAGTTCGCATTAGTCCGCAACCAGTTTGCACCGCTCCGCAACCAGTTTCCACCACTCCGCAACCAGTTCACACCACTCCGCAACCAGTTCCCACCACTCCGCAACCAGTTCGCACCACCCCGCAACCAGTTCGCACCACTCCGCAACCAGTTTGCACCACTCCGCAACGAGTTCGCACCACTCAGCAACCAATTCGTACCACTCCGCAACCAGTTCGCACCACTCTGCAACCAGTTCGCATCACTCCGCAACCAGTTCGCACCACTCCACAACCAGTTCGCACAACCTCTCAACCAGTTCGCACCACTCCGCAACTAGTTTGCACCACTCCGCAACCAGTTTGCACCACTCCGCAACGAGTTCGCACCACTCAGCAACCAATTCGTACCACTCCGCAACCAGTTCGCACCACTCTGCAACCAGTTCGCATCACTCCGCAACCAGTTCGCACCACTCCACAACCAGTTCGCACAACCTCTCAACCAGTTCGCACCACTCCGCAACTAGTTTGCACCACTCCGCAACCAGTTTGCACCACTCCGCAACGAGTTCGCACCACTCAGCAACCAATTCGTACCACTCCGCAACCAGTTCGCACCACTCTGCAACCAGTTCGCATCACTCCGCAACCAGTTCGCACCACTCCACAACCAGTTCGCACAACCTCTCAACCAGTTCGCACCACTCCGCAACTAGTTTGCACCACTCCGCAACCAGTTTGCACCACTCCGCAACGAGTTCGCACCACTCAGCAACCAATTCGTACCACTCCGCAACCAGTTCGCACCACTCTGCAACCAGTTCGCATCACTCCGCAACCAGTTCGCACCACTCCACAACCAGTTCGCACAACCTCTCAACCAGTTCGCACCACTCCGCAACTAGTTTGCACCACTCCGCAACCAGTTTGCACCACTCCGCAACGAGTTCGCACCACTCAGCAACCAATTCGTACCACTCCGCAACCAGTTCGCACCACTCTGCAACCAGTTCGCATCACTCCGCAACCAGTTCGCACCACTCCACAACCAGTTCGCACAACCTCTCAACCAGTTCGCACCACTCCGCAACTAGTTTGCACCACTCCGCAACCAGTTTGCACCACTCCGCAACGAGTTCGCACCACTCAGCAACCAATTCGTACCACTCCGCAACCAGTTCGCACCACTCTGCAACCAGTTCGCATCACTCCGCAACCAGTTCGCACCACTCCACAACCAGTTCGCACAACCTCTCAACCAGTTCGCACCACTCCGCAACTAGTTTGCACCACTCCGCAACCAGTTTGCACCACTCCGCAACGAGTTCGCACCACTCAGCAACCAATTCGTACCACTCCGCAACCAGTTCGCACCACTCTGCAACCAGTTCGCATCACTCCGCAACCAGTTCGCACCACTCCACAACCAGTTCGCACAACCTCTCAACCAGTTCGCACCACTCCGCAACTAGTTTGCACCACTCCGCAACCAGTTTGCACCACTCCGCAACGAGTTCGCACCACTCAGCAACCAATTCGTACCACTCCGCAACCAGTTCGCACCACTCTGCAACCAGTTCGCATCACTCCGCAACCAGTTCGCACCACTCCACAACCAGTTCGCACAACCTCTCAACCAGTTCGCACCACTCCGCAACTAGTTTGCACCACTCCGCAACCAGTTTGCACCACTCCGCAACGAGTTCGCACCACTCAGCAACCAATTCGTACCACTCCGCAACCAGTTCGCACCACTCTGCAACCAGTTCGCATCACTCCGCAACCAGTTCGCACCACTCCACAACCAGTTCGCACAACCTCTCAACCAGTTCGCACCACTCCGCAACTAGTTTGCACCACTCCGCAACCAGTTTGCACCACTCCGCAACGAGTTCGCACCACTCAGCAACCAATTCGTACCACTCCGCAACCAGTTCGCACCACTCTGCAACCAGTTCGCATCACTCCGCAACCAGTTCGCACCACTCCACAACCAGTTCGCACAACCTCTCAACCAGTTCGCACCACTCCGCAACTAGTTTGCACCACTCCGCAACCAGTTTGCACCACTCCGCAACGAGTTCGCACCACTCAGCAACCAATTCGTACCACTCCGCAACCAGTTCGCACCACTCTGCAACCAGTTCGCATCACTCCGCAACCAGTTCGCACCACTCCACAACCAGTTCGCACAACCTCTCAACCAGTTCGCACCACTCCGCAACTAGTTTGCACCACTCCGCAACCAGTTTGCACCACTCCGCAAGCAGTTCGCACCACTCTGCAACCAGTTCGCACCACTCCGCAACCAGTTCGCACCACTCCGCAACCATTTCGCACCACTCCGCAACCAGTTTGCACCACTCCGCAGCCAGGACACACAACTCCGCAGCTTGTTCGCACCACTCCGCAACCAGTTCGCACTTCTCCACAACCAGTTCGTACCACTCTGTACCCAGTTCGCACCATTCCGCAACCAGTTCGCATCACTCCGCAATCAGTTCGCACCTCTCCGCAACCAGTTTGCACCACTCTACAACCAATTCGCACCACTCCACAACCTGTTTGCACCACTCCGCAACCAGTTCGCACCAGTCCCAAACCAGTCCGTACCACTCCGCAACAACTTCGCACCACTCTGCAACCAGTTCACACCACTCCGCAACCAGTTCGCACCACTCCACAACCAGTTCGCACCACTCCGCAACCAGTTTGCACCACTCCGCAACCAGTTCGCACCACTCTGCAACCAGTTCGCACCACTCCGCAACCAGTTCGCACCAC